>OY744517.1:171364540-171479540 GCA_963556195.1 Sepiola atlantica | reverse complement strand
GCACAATTAAGACCACCACCAAACCCACTGTAGCTGCTTGAGTGAGTGTCGGGACCGGCTTCAAAGTATCCAGTTTTTGATATGTGTGTGTTAAATCTTCCCCGCCTAAAAGGTTTAGACATTGAATATGCCTAAATATCTCTTAAAAAATGTGTTTAGTTGCAAAAGTCTAGATTTTTCAATTTTTAAGTTTTTAAATTATTAACTGTTTTAATTATTAAGTTGCAGGGGTCTAGATTTAAAAATTTTTTAAAGTTTTAAATTATTAAATTTTAAATGTGTTAAACACTTCTTAATTATTAGTTTCATAAATCTTCTAAATTATATGATAGTGCTAGATGTGTGAATTTGGTTTATATACTTAAATTATACGATCAAATAGAAAGTTTGGAGGAGGGGTATATCGAGGCTCTGACCTAAATTTACAAATCCGTGTCTGTGACCCAGACTTTTAATATTCAAATATGTACATAACTGATTTGACCCAGACATATAACATTCGGTATACATGTAACTGAATTTACACATCCATCACTATGTGTGGGCGTTCTCCTCGTTAACGCAGACATGTAACATCCGTTGGTACACACGATTTTAATCAGTAGACGTTCAATTATTTTCGTGCGGTTTTCTTATCAAAGAGAAGTTTTCGTTTTCGGATTCGTTACATTGTCTACTGGTATTACGCGAGCTTGATTACCTTCGAATGTAATGTTTTTCTTTTGAATAATTTTACCGAACCCGGACGAAAATATGGCCGAATACATTAGGTCAATTTAATGTTATTCGAACTGGATTTAGCGGAGTTTGAATATAACCAGGATGTTATGGTTTTCATTACTACGATCAGCTCATAAGAACCTTGAATTTGGACATCATAATATTCAACACCAAGTGAGTTTTCTGAACTTTTCATATGATTTGTGTTATCTATTGTTTCCTCTACTTTTTTATTAATTTGAATACACCTTGGATATACTTTTCACTGTCATCTACTGCATCGATAGCAAACAAATTTCCCGCCTGGATAACTTTTTTCGTTTTTGGGCCACCTTCTACCACTTGAATTATTTTTCAATCAACCTATTTGATATCTTTCCTGGAGCTATTTTGAACTTTTTGACTTGGATGAATTGTATAGGTTTACAAAATGTATGTTTTGGGTCGATATATTTGATGTTTTATATACCTTTTATGTATTTTCATATATATTTTTAAAATATTTTCAAAGTGTAATTTTTATTATCTGCAGAAATGTCATCGCGGTAAGGGTCATCTGAGGAGTAGATGTTCTTTGAAAACTCATGAGTTAAGGACTTTAAAGTACTTTGCCAAAACATTGAACTGTAATAACATTTGATTCGCACCTTATTCTATTTATTCGTTCACTTCATATATTGCTATTAATGCTCTATCCAGTATATTGAGCTTCATTTTTATCCGGATGTTCACTAATTAAAGATATTAGTTGCCTTTTATATATTTTGTTGTATTAACCTATATATATATATATATATATATATATATATATATATATATATATATATATATGCTGGGAAAGTGAAAGAAGAGAGTAGGTGAGTGACGGCAATGCTGAATTCAAATTATATGGTGTCCATTGTGATTATGTACGTGCTAATAACAGACGAATTCCCAGGCCGACAGAACAGACTTGCCTACGATTCTGCCTAGGGGATGTATTACATATAAAACGTTAGGCCATTAGGTTATATTTATGTAAATTATATATTGTCTTGTCAATTTCTGTTTTTCTAAAAATAAATATTGTTTACAAAGTCTTTTTAGAAATTCTTTCTACGAATTCAACAAATCTTGTTTGCATTTGTGTTTTATTTTTTATTTTATGTCATTTTATTCTACAGTATGAATATGTGTTATTGACAATGGATATTAGCGAATTGATATATTATTATTGAACAATGTTTTCTGTCAGTACATTTTTAACTCCAACAGTCGGAAACAGAGTATCTCAAAATGTAGCATCATGCAAACTAAAGATGTTAGGTATATATTTCGTATGGCCCACTTTAACTAATCTTGCAATTGTTAATAGAGTCCATGTTATTACATTTAAGTGGTCTAATGCAACATAAATAACATGGTTATATATTTGTTCGTTAAAGTATGTAACGTTTTATCTCTGAAACTAGAACAAGTTTACATTCAGAAAATAGCTTAAGCATACTGGGAAATAGACAATAGCGTATCGGCGTCAGTGGTTTATGCATTTAAAATAGATTAGTTTGATCTGACAAATATTATCTGTACAATTTGATCTAGATAATTTTAATGACTTCCATTTGTTGACGAGATTTGTTCTGAGAAAATGAAACTATTGAAACTATATTTTTACTTTTGGGTCAAAATTTTTAAGATTTCGGTTCTGTTATGTTCGCATTAGTATACTTATTAAAGACGAGTAATAAGTGTTTTTTGTTATAATATTAATAACAAAATAATGTAATCAATTCAGATAATGCAGGTGGAATATAGACCCATAGTTATCAACGATTGACCCGTAGTACTATCCCACGCAACGAACTAATGTATATACATACACCCACAGAGACACAGACACACACCCACAAACACACACACACACACACATATATATATATATATATATATATATATATGTGTATATATATATATATATGTGTGTGTGTGTGTTATATTTCTGATTATTCATAATGATTAAAAATATAAAAAGATAGGATATGTACATGATATATATAAAGATGTAAAAAAAATGATAATGAATATCTACTGTAATTCGAGCTGTATTCGCCAAGATATATACGCTCAAGATATATCATTTTTCACACATACACACACACACATATATATATATATATATATATATGTATATATACATATATATATATATATTTTATTTATTTATTAATGATCACACACACACATATATATATAAACATATATATATATATATATATATATATATGTATATATATAAAAGAATGTATTTTATAAAACATTTTATAGATAAATATTTCATCCACAATCTTTACATCCAACTCAAGAAATGTAGCTTGTGTGTCAGCGTGTTCATAGTTTAATTTTAACTCTTTGGGATATACACAATATATTTTATTTTCAAACTCCTCGTTATCATTAATACATACATTGTCGTCAATAAATTGCCTGCAGCCATGATAATTATAAGCTTTAGATATATCATTTGTATTAATGTTGACATATATATATATATATATATATATATGCATTCAAGTCTATGTAGATAGAGATTAGACAAAGTTTTTACAGGATCCAAATTCATAAGGTTTGGAGTCGTACTTAATTTCCTATTGTAAAATCTCTTTCTTAATAAGATGGCTTATAAGTATTTTAAGACCAGTTTTGGAAGCACTAAGCTTACCATTTTTGGCGTTACGCCAAAAACTTTAGATTATGAAAAGTCTATGTATTTATCTTTCCCTTGTGTAAAAGCTTAATCTATAACATTATCTAGTTTCTCTATGTGATATTTGTTTATATAAAGCACTAAAATCATATATTGAGATTGATTTTGCCGTTTCTACGATTATTTATACTATTCTAATCTTCAACTTACCAAATCTGGATTATTTACCCCAAACATTGGGTTGTATTACTATATAATGTACATTTCAAGACCTTGTATTTCCAATCGTTTTAATTAAAAGAACAACAATGTTTTATGTAACCTATAATATAAGAATATGAATGCTGTTGTATGTCGTCATATTCATTCTGTCGTAATCATCAATATTATATATTAATGACTATCCAATATTATATATTATATATTAATGACTATCTCGTTTATTTCTAGTTATCCAATGTGTTACTTCTCTCCAATCTATTACTGGCTATTTAATTTATTACTGGCTATCCAATTATTACTTACTATCCAATTATTACTCACTATCAAATTTATTACTTGCTATCTAATTTATTACTTACTATTTAATTTATTACTGACGATCACATTTATTACTAGCTATCCAATTATTACTTACTATCCAATTTATTACTTACTATCCAATTTATTAGTTGCTATCCAATTTATTATTGTCTATTCAATGTATTAATGATAATCGAGTTATTTACTTGCTATTCAATTTATTACTGGCTGCCCTATTTCTTACTAACTAAGCAATGTATTACTTACTATCTAATTTATTACTGGTTATACAATTTATTACTTACCATCTAATATATTACAAACTATCCAATTTGTTTCTAACTATCAAATGTTTTACTGACTATGAAATTTATTACTGCGTATCTAAGGTATTACTTACTATCCACTTATAACTAGGTATTTAATTTATTACTGACAACACAATTTATTACTGAATATCACATTTATTACTAGTTATCACATTTATCACAAGCTATCTCATTTATTACCAATTATCAAATTATTACTTACGATACAATTTATTACTGACTATCTAACATATAAGTTATATGTACTTTATTATTGACTATCCAACTTACTACTGACTATGCAATTTGTTACTGACTATACAATGTGTTACTACCTATCCAATTTACAACGTATATATTTATAATCATGCTATACTTGTTGAATGTGTGTTTACATTTATTTTCTAGTAATTGAAGTATGTCCAAAAGAAACAAATACAATATTTTTTAAGTTTTTACTATTCCATTGTATTCTTTTTAGAGGAAACACAAGCTCTAATGAACAAAATAACATGCAACTACTGATTAATCGTTTCCCGTATGTTATGCGGTTTATCTGCTATGTTTTTCTTGTGTTTTTACAACATTTTCTTTTCGTTTTTCACGGCTGAATAATGTGCCCGCAATTTCTGCTTCATCTTATTTAGAGAATCAACAATATCGTTGATGTAATCAAAATGGTGAATATCGAATATTCCTGTACCAGACTGACCTCGTTCGAATGTTTCAGATAAAAAAGTAAGCAACTAATAGATGTTTCTAATGATGACTATCATGTCTCAAATCATATCTCAAACAAATACGTATTAATAACACGTTAAGAAACCTCGGTAAGTATGGTAGGTGTAGAAGTGCCTTGCTCTAAATGCATATATATATATATATATATACATATATATATATATATATATATATATATATATATATATATATATATATATAAAGATATGTCAGAACTAACAAATTGTCAATACCCTTCCCTTTCACACCCTTAGACCAACATTTAACTTAATACATTATCTAGCCAATCGTAATGATGTAATACTATATAACATCAATAAAAGATATGTCTTTGTTAACAAAGTGTCTCTACCAACAAAACGGCTATATTACCTTGTATGATTCTAGACATTTTGCTAACATATGCAGTGATAGCCGAGATATATAACTATCTAGCACAACTAAATAGTTCTTGATAACTAACATATTAGACTAAAAGTTTGATAATTGTTAAATTAATAGAAATATACATTTGTATTGTTATGTATATGACGTTAAAATACTGGTTTTAAAATAGGCAGATAATCTGAGGAAGATGGTGGAAATAGAACAACATACGACTTTCTATCGAGCATGTGTGTCAATAACAGTAACTCATGAATCATCTACAATGTTGTGTCTCAATTGCAATTGACGAGAGTTTATTTTCCTCAGTTGGGTATAACTAACACGATGATGCTCGACTCATTTCCCCCAAAAAATATTTTATTAAATATTCCAAAATCACTTCGAAAAATAGAAATAGAGCTATATAATACAAACTTAGACTACATAAAATCTTAGTAAGCAAATATCATATAAAATATATAAATAAGTCAAAAAAGGAAATGAATTAACAAATTCTTAAAATGGTAAAAAGGGTACTTAAATAACTATCTGTAAATATTAAATTCACGAAGCTTAACGCAGCACTTAAGTTATTAACCCAGATATCCCATAATGAGTCATCTTAAATTTTATAAAAGGATTTTAAGAAAAAGCGATTAACATGTTTGATCAATATTTTAATACAAATAATACTGCTTCTACTACTACTCCTACTACTACTCCTACCACTGCTACTACTCTACTACTACTACTAATACTACTACTACTACTACTACTACTACTACTACCGTGATATGAATGTTATCTTCTAATACAAAACTTGATGGTTTAAAGTAGCGGAGAGTACTTGGAATCTAGGGAGATTACTTGAAATTCATAGCGACACGGAATGAAAACCTGAGTGTCCCAAGTTCGAACCCAGTTCGTTCCACAGAAACAGTTTCATCAAACCTACACCTGACCTTGTGTCCAACTTTATAGAAAAGAGGTAAATAAAATAACGATAACTTACGTGAAGAACTCCTGCTAAGTAATGAGAGAATAATGACCTCATATGCTCCTAGTGAGTTGTGTACATTTCTCGAACAAGTGGAATAAAAAGGCATTGCCTCAACGCATGGAGAAAATTCAAAACGTAAGTTTATCGTATCGAAATTTCTTGACGATTGATAATTTCCAGCTCTGTTGTGTCGAACTCGAGAATAGTAATGTCGAGCTTAGAATTCTATTCAGAATTTTGAACTGAATCATTTTTTTAATCCATGTCGGTATGTATTTCTACTTTTTTCAGCCGTAGCCAGATAGAGGTCTTCAGCAATTTATATTTTATTCTTAGATTGTATCGCCGGTAGGGAAGATTGGGCCCGAAACTCTCATAAAACTGCCATTTATAACTTATTAACTTAGCAGGTTAATCCGTTGCGCCACGTGTTAATGCGGACATCAATCTACCATTCATTAAATGAAAAGCTTCTGTTTGACCTCTTGTATAGATTCCCGGGTTCGACTTAAATATTTATGAGTTCGTTCAACAAGACGCATCTGAAGTTGCTCAGATTTGACATCGGCTGAAACATTGTGATAATAACATCCAAGATTAAAATAGTAATCCTAATAATCAAATAATATAAATTATAAATCCTAAAAAAGTTTTATCTGAAATACTGAATATTCCAAAGTGTTTTTCACCCGGTGTTCCAATAGCTGTTTATTCCGCCTAGTGCATAAATTTACATAATAAGTTTAGAACATAAATCTTTTATTATTACTATCTCTTACCTCAGTGTGTTCCGCACGATCTATGAAAAACGATCCACCTGTTGCCTGTCTTTCTTCCAAAAACCGAAATGACGTCGACAGATTATTAGTTATCCATTTTAGTTTCTGCTTTTATATTTCAGCGCCATTTTCGTTCGCATTAATTAGTCACCTTCTTTGATTTCCCTTGTCGATAAATAGTGTCAAACGCAATAATGATCAGCAAAATTGAATGTTCCTTCAATTATAATTATTTACTAACTAAAAGTGTTCACTTAAGTGGTTCTTGATAATTACTCACTGAAACCACCCGTGGCATTCCCTGGAGTCTGGATGATAACAAGTCTTCCAAGATTTGCAGTATTCTTTTTTATAACCGTTGTATATTATTTTTTCTTAGCCCAACCGCTTTTTATCTTGTCGCTTGTAACGACGGGTGGACTTCTCTGGAGTTCAAGTGACAGTAAACCCATCCAATGTGTCTATACTCTCTGCACACTTCCTGTGGAAGTGTGGTTTGTTCTCTCTCTTCCATCGTCTGTTCATCCTCATTGACACTTTGACCATGTTGTATGCTACTAGACGAGCCTGATGACAGAAGATGTGTTGCTATGTGTATGTGTGTTGTTTTAGTAAGGGTATGCGATTTCTGGCAGTGTCAGTTTCATTGCAGCAATTATCAACATTTGTCTGTTTAGAATCATGTATTTTTCTAATCATTGTACCTCTGTTTCCATAGAGTCGTTTAATATCATGCATTAAGTATACTGCAGTGGCCACGTAGATGTGTATTCTAGTTCCTTGGTACATGTGCCAGAGATCGTCTTTTCACCAGCTAATGAAGGACACAGAAGATCTTACTAGCAGAACTGCCATGTATAATCCAGTCAAAATGTGGCTGAACCTCAAACAAATTGCTAAATAGTTTTTTTAACTTAGATATTGGGCATAAATAACCCCTCTTTCAGATAAAATAAGTTTACCAAAATTAGCCTCGCGGAAAAGGGGTCAACAAGCGCCATCTTTAAAATGAAACTTAACAATATAAAAATTTCGTGAATTAAAATGTCTTACATTTTCTGATAAGTATGTCAATTATTCTTGACAAATTACTGATAAAAATAAACGTTTTTTTCTGACAAAAACCCTTCATTAAATAAGAAATCAAAAATATGTTGTGCATGAAAATTCTACACAGGGCACACCCCAAGCCAGCTTGAGATGTAACTGGTGTTTTAAATTGTAATAAAAGGTAGCTATATGCTTAATACTAAACTGACACCAGAAAATGACTAGACCCTGCCATTGTTTTAATTTTTTTATTTCTCATAGAAAAATTTACATAAAAAGGTACATCACACACTAAGTAACCTTTTTCAAAGCAAACATTGTCACATTAATTCCTGACATTTCATAAAAAATGGGAACAAAGCAAGTACAATTTACAATAAAGGAATTAGCAGCTGGTCAAATACTGGTGCAAGGCTCTTGCATAACTACCACATAACAAATTCATGAAGGGAACAAATAACATTTCTTGTCAAGAATTTGGCAAAGGTAACTTCATCATCATCAAGATATTGCTGTGGTGAGTTGCTGCAGGAGAGGCCTTTTAAATTACCACGCAAGTTTGAACTGTGAATGCCATATTTCCTGCAACTGAATCTTGCTGTAGTACATCCCGAAGTACACTTACACCTTATTATAGCCAACAAATTTACAGGACTAGCTGGCAAGTCAGTCTTCATTGGTTGTAATTTACCATCTGAATGCTTCCATCCCCACTCGTCAGGTTTTAGCTGGTTTCTACATTTATATTACTGAATTTGGAAGTAAACTCGAGGATGTGGAATTTCATAGCTGCTTTTGTTGGTGGCAATCATTTGATTTCAACATACTTTGAGCTTTTTGCAACCTTTTCCTTAAAGCGCTTCAGTCAGAAATGATTGATGTTTTCCCCATCATTACTATTGTACAGGCACACTAAATCCTTTCCCGAGCTTCAATAACCTCTTATGCACTGCTATCGTTTCCAAACACTTCTGCCAGTTTGAGGAAGTTTCTATTGTTCATCACTTTTCGAAGGGGTGCTGCCTCCCGAATTTTTATGAACACTTGATGTAGAATAACAACCCAGTAGTGGATGTATAAAAAGAATGTTGGAACAGACCACATCTCACACAGATTTCCTCATCTCTTTGATGTTTCAGACTTTCACACATTTTGCAATATCATTTGATTGTGGCATGAAGATGTTGTAAAAATTATGTCTATTGGCATGATACCATAGGAGTACCAATAAGTCAGTGTCATCTGCTATCAAAATTGTCTCTCCTGTCTATGCCAGTTCTAGAGCAGTCTTCATAATCAATACCTCAGCGTCTCGAGATGCATAAACTAATTTACTACCTGCTTCCTCCAAACTC
This sequence comes from Sepiola atlantica, assembly GCA_963556195.1. Lineage (NCBI taxonomy): Eukaryota > Metazoa > Mollusca > Cephalopoda > Sepiida > Sepiolidae > Sepiola > Sepiola atlantica. Next base: position 171,470,016 of record OY744517.1, on the reverse strand, counting down.
TTTCCCAGCAAGTTGATGAACGATTGTCTGTTTTCTCGAATAGCTAGGAAAACATCCTTCTTTTTAATTTGAACATCCTTAAAAGGGCCCTTACTCGGAATCGGTGAGTCACTTCCTTAATGGATGAACCACTTTCATACCCATCAAAGACAATTCATGCTTTTCCATATCTTGTTGTCACATATCTGCGGTATTGAGCAAAGATTTCATTAAATGTGTTTAACCTTTTTGCCATGGGAGGCATTGAAGTAGTGCTCCACTGTCCTAGTTATAGTGAGGATCTGAAGAATGTGGACCTGATTGTACAGGGGAAGTTAATTCCCATATTGCATCTGCCAAATACGGTGTTTGCCTCTTGCAGTAGTCCGTAAGAATGAAAAGGTGCAGGTTGGTAATCATAAAGCTTATACGGGAAATGTTCTTGCTTCTGCTGAGTTGAGGGTTTATTGATAGATAGACACACAGTCTCTGAAATATGAGTTGTGGATCAGTCTAAACTGCTTCATTATTGCTGAGCGAAACTTTTGACTCAAGTTATTTTGGCTGATCCTTACTTTCAAATGTGTACTCGTGGATATTTTCGCCAACCATTGAAGCTATAATTACCTCTCCTATGGAGTTTGCTCCGTCCAAATCTACCTTTTTGTTTCCAGTTACTCCACTTAAAATGATGTGAATGGACGGATCTTCCGTGAAAAGGTCATACGTCTAGAGAAACTCAAGGAGCTTCCATGTATCCCTCACATCTAATTATTTTCTTGCTTAAAAACCCTCCTGATGCTGGTCACTAGTGCAATACAGAATTGCTTGCTAGTTCTTGCATTATAAATTTGATTTACCTGCACGCTGGTAGTGATAGAGTACAAACAAATCGTTGAATTTCGCCCATTCCTCTATCATGAGTAAGACCTGCAGACGTCGTCATGCTTCTCATTAGCACCTGCTCATGAACCAGATCCGTCGACAAGCTAGACCGACTGCGATCACTCCGTCTAATCACATGAAATCCTTCAGGAAATTTATGGTACACTTCAAGATGGCTTTTCGGCAGCCCCCCCCCCCTCCGTCCATTTGCTGCAAGTACAAGTAGGCCGACTTTGCATATAGGATGTGTTCTGCTGCAGCGGATAATGGCAGCATTTTTCTTACAGCGTCAAGATTCAATTCCCAGTTCCCGGTGCGCTCTTCCTTGATAAACAATTGCAAGATCTTCCCCCTATCAAAATATTGAATCCACAATTTTTTTCTGTTCGCTGATCAAGCATTGAATCCTTCACATAGTTTATTCTCTGGATCATCCTGGTTAAAGACTCTGATGACAGAACATTATTAAATGTCTCAGTCCCATCAAGAAGACATTTTAATAGCCCCTGAGCTTCCTTTAGGTCTTACTTTTGAGGAACTGACTCTTCTGCATCAGTGTTGTGTTGATTATCTTCAGTGACATGTGAAACTGGCAAATCAGAGGCTTTAGCTAACAAAATAGCATTCAGAGCAGCATTAACTAAGAAGTGAGTACCGATGGCTCTTGCAATTGCTTTGCCACTCAGCATGTGCTTGACTGTGTTTTTAGCAAACACAAGTTCAAAAAGTTCTTGCAATCTATAATGTGTCATCAAATGACCAATTGACTCCGGAAAGTACAGGTGTGCATGTAGCCCACCAAGTCGCAAGCAAATTATTTCAAGGGAATAGAACTTGGTTGTGACTTGACAATCATCATTGTTTTATACCAAAGTTGTTGATCGAATGCTATAATAAATGTAATGTTGTTTTTCCTAGATAAATCACTAATGTAACATAAAGTTTAGTACACACAGGTTTGGTTACCAGGGTCCATGTCCGTCATTAGCAAAAACAAATGTGGCTGATTTCCCATGATATGTTCCTTTGTGCACTGACTGCATAACACCTGACCATGCGGGTCTGGACGGATGTGAAATTAGTGGAGCCTGCCAAAGGATGTCAATATGTGCAGTGTAATCGACAGCTTTCTTAGGCTGGAGCTTTTAAATGTAACTGGTTGTTTGTTGGTATGCTGTGAATCTGGGTACTTGATGTTGATCCTTACATTCATTATTATATCTTCTAAAAGGAGCTAAATCCTTGGAACTGGTTTTGCTTAAACTTTCTCGGGCGTAAAATATGCTATGATTCCGATACTGTTGAATGTGTTGAATCCATCAATACATTTTACATTATGTGGACCATAATCCTTATCATTATAAGCTACGAACTGCACAAATTCAGTTTCAAGAGAGGAGAGATTTTCAACGCCATGTACAAGAGCAGCACTTGTTTTGAATTTCTGGACTTCCGAGTAAGATGAAGAAAAGACATGCTTATTCAGAGTGTCAATTAAGAACATCGATCCAAATTGGTCATGCATTTCCACTGCTAAACCAAACTGCAAAAGTGCAAGACTATGTGTCAAGCAGACTGCATTATCGATAGACCAACTTATGCAATTTTCTAAATCATTCTTTGCCTGCCAATATCCTCCTGAGAAAAATCAACGATGTTTTAGGAATATATTCAAGAATCGTATCTTGTTCAAGATCATTCTTAGACGGATAATATTCTAAACTTGTCTGGATATTGTTCATGTCATTTTTGATAAGCTTGGCTGCCATTTCTATGATTCTAATGGCCTCTGATTCTGAATTGTCTGTTGAGCAGCTCCGTACATAGAATTCATGGAGAATACATTTTGTTGTACTTAAGAATGTAACAACATTATGTTTCTCATTAATTTCAGTCACTATGATTTTGTCTTTGAAATGTTGTAACAATCAAGATTGCATGTATAGTTCAAATTTACTCTATTTTTTACTCAACTTCCAGAAATTCCTGCTTTCTCTCTGAATCCTCTGGGCTACCAAGGTCTTGTTTCTTAAGAGAATCAGCAGAATAGATGGCCTTAGGAAGGTTTTTATTGAAATTTACGTTTTCAAAACATACTCTGTGATAACTTGCTTTCTTCTGAAATAAAGTCAGCTGCATAACCTATTTTACCTTTAACGGTTGATACCCATATATCGTTTTTCGGACATTTTCACAAACTTTTAACACTCTGTCTTTAAACTCAATACTTTCTACATGGGAAAAATTATCACCTATTTTTGTTTCTATCAGATTTTGCTCCAGAACCACAAAGAAGACAATGTTCCTTAAAGTTTAACACACACAAACAGCGGCTTGTACGGGATAGCATTCCATCATGGATGGACCTGTTTTTACGGTCAATTTCTATGCATTTGGGGCTGATCTAACGCTGTGTACATTTTATGTGAAGAAATTGACCAATCTGAATTATGATCTTCTCTCTATGTTGTTCAGAAGCTCTGTTAATGGAACCAGTGCCCTTCTGGCTGACGATGAAGGTTACTCATTGCTGGACAGTACATTGTGGCAAATTACACACTTGTCAGCATCCATAATTATCGGCACTTTACTTTGGCCAACCTGAAATTATAATATAACATAATATTAAGCTCCTGCAGTAATACATCAATAGAGACAAAAATAAGGCATACAAATGTATAATCATTTTAACGTTATGAAAACTGTTAGTTTTATCCAATTTCACATTTCTACATTTGGTGTTTTGAAGATGAATTTACAGAAATTGAGTTGAGGGAAGGGGAGGCTAGAATCGGCGGCAATCTTTAAAGTTGACGCCCGTTGAGCCCTTCCCGCAAGGCTAATTTTGGTAAATCTTTTTTTATCTGAAAGAGAAATTATCCATGTCCAATATCCAAGATAAAAACCTTTTTTCTGGGGTTCAGCCAAAAAAATCAGCTACATTAACTGGACTAGTATCCCTTTTCTTTTCATTACGTTGTTTTATATGATGTTATTTCTAAGAGTTGTTGTGTCTACGCAAGTGTCCTCCTCCAATTCATTCTTTGATTTCTGTTGATTATAACGCGTTTGCTTCTGAATAAGTATCACATTTGCTCAGAACCTTTATTTCTTCTCAGTTCAGCAGTTCCATGCCGTTTAATTTTTAGAGATGTTAGCGTTTGCAGTAGACAGATGTTATCCGCCACACGATGAGGCAAGCTGTGTCGCAATCCTTCAATACCATATCAATATTTACTTGTTAGATTATATGGCAATAATAAGTTGACGTAACACAGAAATGGAGTTTTATCTTTTTTTTACTCATTTCTAGAAAAGAATATGCAATAATTCAAAGAAATTTATTCTTATTTCGAATACTAAACGGACGGAAAGAGCCAGTTGTGTTATTATCTCTGATACATCTTAGGTTTACAAGAGTCAGGGCATGTGAATAATACAATAGGATGGGTTGTAAATATACCTTGGGTTTACTTTCTGCAGCCTCGTAATTCTTGCTTCTCTAATTTAGTCGTTTTGCACTCACATTTTATGAGACATGTTTTTTTACAAAGGGGGAAGAAGTGCTGATTTCTGGGTCGGAATCCATCCATATAACAGTTGTCGTTTTTTTTACCATGAAGTAGTATTTCCTTTAGCTTCTTAATCAATTTGCTTCAGAAAGTACACGAAATAAAAAAGCATTGTTACTCGTTTAAACGGTAGTTTCTTTTCTAGTAAACACACACATCTCGCACACATCTCTCTCTCTCTCTCTCTCTCTCTCAAGAGAGAGGGAGAGAGAGAGAGTGAGAAAGAGAGAGAGAGAGAGAATCCGTGAATCTTCAAAAGCGGTAGGAAAAATATCACTTAAGTTCAAGACGAGACAACTAGTGAATTCAACGTCTGAAAAGCAAAAAAATCTCTCTTCAAATTCTTGTCTATTCTTGGTTCCTTTTCGAAAACTGAAGATGGATGAAGCAAAAAAATATGCATGATTATATCTTTTGGCAAGACACTAATGCTTAAGGATTTCATTCTAAGCGATTGCTTCCGATGAGATGTCAAGGAGATGTGTGAACATCGTCTGGATCTATGATTGGAAAGCATAGTAACCCAGAAAAAAACACATATATATATATATATATATATATATATATATATATATATATATATATATATATATATATTAGCTATCGAATGTAGGTAACTGAAATATGAGCAAATGAGTTGACATACATTGGCGTATTTAAAGGGAGAGAGAGAAAGTAATGGAGACGGTTTGGAGAGCGAAGCCTATATTGTGAGAGCGTATATATGTGTATTTAATACAGAGACACAAAATTATGTCTCCCTCACACATATCACGTACATCTTAAATGTTATGCACTGAAATAAAAAATGAATTCAATAGACCATCCTATTATAGCGATTCATTTATTTAAATTAACAGTAAATGATGTTTTAATAAATTATTCTATTATGCATTTCATCTTTTATAAATTCTTATTTCCAGGTGTGTCTAATGAAATAGTTTCATTTAGAAATGATTTGCACGATTTTAATTTGAAGATACACACACACATATATGTATATATATATATATATATATATATATATATATATATATATATATATATATATATAAATAGAGAGAGAGAGAGAGAGAGAGAGAGAGAGAGAGAGATAATTGTTATTATCTATGAATATTTTCATACCCATAACTCACCAGAAAGCTCACCAAAACAACTCCTGGAAAATTAAAGCAAACTCACATAAGATAATGAAGAAAATATTAAAAAGAAATTCTGAGATCGTTTACTTATAAAAAATTTTTGCTTTCATTTGGTAGGCTTTTTAAAACAATCGATAATTTAATAAATCTATGAATAACCATGAAGGGTAAACAAGTGTGCAAAGAGTAAATATAATTTTGTAGATATAGAAAAAAAGATTCAGTACGTTTAAACTAAGAATCAAATGAGATATAAAATAAAGTAAAGTGAAAAATTCAATTCCAAGTTAAAACCGAAATATAATGATTGATAGTAATAGGAACATTCCAGTTAAACACTGTATTGTAAAGTAAACATTTATTCTGCAAAAAAACAGATCTTTATTTAATTCATGAAATTATATCTGATATATTATAAAGTACATTTAATTTCCCCTACTTCGTTAATATGCTGATCTGTTCCCTCAGCCATTAATTGGAATTTCAGCTGCATGTTTCACAGATATATACGTCCATTAATTTGCCTTTCAACATTTCCTACATTTTTCAGGTAGCATATTCTCCAATACCGGTCATTTACAAAGGAGGTCGCAAGTATTTTCACTCTCACGCTAATATATACTTTTATCGACTCCAATGTGTCACCGGCAACTGTTCTTAATAGGGCGATTTCTTGAAAGTTCGTCGCTATTATTTCACATCTTTTTTTCTTACTATTGTCTATGTACGGAAATAAGTTTTAAATCTAAATACAAGACGAGTATTGTCGAATGATTGAATACCGGATTAGCGATTTACCATTACAAGAAACACAAAATCACTTTACAAGTGTAATATTAAGATTACATTTTGTCATTTATTTATTATTTATATCATCTGATCCATATAACAATAACAAAAATACGTTCACGCGTCACATTCATTACCATACGTGTAGATTGCCCTAGTTTCATAAGTTAGAAATAAGGACCATTGGAATATCTTTATTATATTTCTAGTATTATAACAAATATAAATATATATATATATATATATATATATATATATATATATATATATATATATATATATATATATATATATGTATATAAGTAGATAGATAGATAGATAGCTAATACAAACACAAATAAGTATATTAGATCGGGATACTGTGAATCTCAATATACTGAATATAGCATTTATATATGGATAATATATATATATATATATATATATATATATATATATATGTATATATATATCGATGTATATATGTATATATATATATGTATATATATATATATATATATATATATATATATATATGTGTGTGTGTGTGTGTGTGTGTGTGTGTACATTACACTCGTTCCGTCATCTAGAGAAGTCTTTAGACAATATTCATTTTATTTCTAGTATTATTACAAATGTATATATATATATATATATATATATATATATATATATATATACGTGTGTGTATAGTGTTTGGGTGTGGGTATTTGTGTGTGTATGTGTGTGCGTGGGCGTCTGTTTAAATCGATGGCATACATCAATCTACTATTTAAGAGTTTCTAACTTAGAGATTTTGTTTTTGATCTTCACCGTCTCTTTAAGCGCAATTGTGTTGATATTATTTGCACTTGCTGCACTGGGTATATTCTTCAAGAACTTTTTTGAATTTTTTTACTCGTACATAAAACCTTTGTATTTAGTTTTATTTTCTGTCTCAGCTCTCTTAAAGCAAGCAGCATTGGGAATATTACCAACTGATATTTCTTCTTCTCCCTATTTTCCATATCACCATACCAGGTGTAACATGTATTATGTTTTAGCTGTAGGAATTATATTGGCATAGTAGACGGTTTATGACTTTTTCCCCACAGTTTTCTGGTATATTATCCAAGCTTGTTTCTACACTGGATATTCATGTTTACTTCTTTATCGTTTAGCGATTCTCTGTTGAGCCAGTCTACATATTCTTCCTTATCTATATATTCCTGGTATAGTTCTTGCAGAAATGTTTTGCACGTCGTTGGGTGGCGAATTCATTTTTCTACGATAAAACTATTGGTGTCATGTTAGCGGCTCACTTAGGCTCTTTCCATGTAATGTGTGTTTGTTTCTTCTGTCTCATTTGTAAGACAGTCTTGCCCAAAATGTTTGCTCAGTTCTCTGATGAAGGATGTTTCACTGGCGTTTGTTTCTTAATGTTGACGTACCATTATATGTTTGTAGTTGTAGGATCTCATAAAATATTGGCCATTGCTTGTATTAGTGGCTCGATTGCGATGTTTAATTTCTGCTTGCTTTTCTTGGCAGATACAGTCTTGGAACACACTGGTTACTGTAAATTACTCTTTACAGTGTCAACATTTTTCCTGTTAATATCATATTGAGGAAGTCTATAATGGCAAATCTGTACGTTATAACCGGCATGTCAACTTGGTTACTTTCATTTATTCTTGTCTTAATTCGTAAACTGTGTTTTGCAGATTTTTTCTAACACGGCGCGAATATTTTTGGCCGAATTCTACTCTCATTTTAGCGTGTTGAATTAGATAATTTTGTTCAATGCAAAGGTATCTGTATTGTTCCTTTTCGTCTATGTCTTTCATGCTATTATCTCTGTCAAGCTAATTTCTAACATTGTTATCTTCTTCCACGCTCTCGAGAAGCACTTTGAACCTTTGTCCAAGCAGAACTTCATTGGAGTATTTTTTGAAAAAACTATGACAAATTGAAAAAGAGTACTTAAGACATCTTGAAGTTATGCATGAAGAGCATATTGTTGACTGTTTTATTAGGGTCTTGTTGGCGGCCCTGGCTTAAGTTGTAGGCACTCTGGAATTTATTCAGTAGCTAAATGAGCGGATCTATCAGTAGGAAATAGGGTAAATGAGATAATACATTTATTCTTGTAAAATTTCTATTCGGATCTTGATATCAGAGAAAGTTATTTTTCTTTTAATTACATGGTTGTTTGTCACCTCTTTAGTTAGGCAGTCATGGCTTTATTGATTACCGGATGGATCTGGTATAATGTAATTAACTGTTGAAGCCACGATCTGAGTACACAATCGTATTCTTGTTTGTAATTTGTACATGCCATGCTTAAGTGTTTCTACATTCTCATACATTCTTCTATAATGGTTTTGTTAATTAAAAACTAGTGCCAAAACATCTCTTCTGGCACAATGCCTGTTATTTTTTTAGGTATGATCCAAACAAAGAGTGTGCATTGATGGTATCTACAACCATACAAGTAAGGTGTACGTGTTAAGTAGAAAAGGGAGATGGTAGAGAGACAGCAGATGTATCTGTATTTATTAGGGTTCTATGTCTCACTTGTTTTGGGTTGGGGGTTGTATCGCTTTGCACCAGAGATGTTGGTGTGGCCTCACCGCTACTCAGCAGTCTTGTATAGCAACCACAGTGCTGGCTATGAAGTGCTGTTAGTTGCTTTAGGCATAATTGGATTAGGTGTTTATGTCAGTTTATTGTGATTCTGGAATCGTTTCTCTTTATCATTCCACGTGTTATTTCCGGCTCTTGCATTTTAAGCTTGATCTTTATGCTTTCATCAATATACAACATCCACTTGGCATCTTGATTACAAGTTTCTTATTTTCAAACAGATTCCTCAGGTAGTCTTCTAGCTCTTGTTTTCCGGGTATCTTCTACAGTTATTGTTTTGCTCAGATGTGTACTGTAGAATATTCCACTGTTATATTTGAATTGTTAATTCTCCATTCTTGCTTTGTTGTTAGTATACTGTTGTGTTGGCTGACAGAAATAATGGGGGACTGCGTTATTTACTTTATCACTGTCTTGGTAGCACATGCTGCTTAACATGTAGAGAGATGTAGTCTTTCATCCAACCTCATCTATCTCCTGAACATTCTAAAAGATGTTACCAAGTTCTTCCTCCAGCGTCAACTGTTAATAATCTTGTTCCAGCCATTCCAGAAATGATAGTGATCATTTAGATGTAGACGCTTGTGGTGGCTCGAATGAGGGTTGTTAGGATGAAAAACTAGTGTTCAATGAGGGGCTGATTAGTTATTGTAATTAGTCAGCCGATGGCGGCGAAAAACTTATCGATAAGATTCCCAACAAAAATAAATCCTGATTGTGAAGGAGATACATCGTTGGTTATCATGCGCACAGACTGTTCACATAAATCTACTGGTGAGTGGTGATGTGGCTCTGGCTTTACCAGTGAGTCAGTGTGTTGATTGATGATGGAATTTTTCATGGTTTTAATAATGGCTACTATTTCTGATGTTATATAGTCTTGCTTTTTGAACAGCCTGTCCTTTATTCTGTTATACCTTTAGGGGGTTATCTAACTAGGGGGTATTTTTCCTGGCGTGAAAGAAAAATTCCCTCCGGGTCCCTGCCCCCTATTTTTCTTTGGCATGTTTGGTTTCAGCATATTCAGTAGTCCATAACAGTATCAGCTTTTCTATCACTATCCCAGCATGCCTTAGGTCTTAGTCTGATTTCTTCTTTTCGAGTAGGAAAGTAGGCTATAGTCTTTATGATGTTGTTCTCATCCCGTAAATAATAAATCGCAAGTGGGAAGCTGGTGCCTTATTTATATCTGTAGAATGGGCGAATTCTTTGATTTTTTCTGTTAAAATGTCATTTGCAATTTTAAACGACTTGTCAGCTATAGAATATTAGTAGTGTATTGTCTGTACAATAAACCATGGTTGGGTTTTTAGATCTCTAAAATTATTTTTGTAGTCGCTGCACATGGTTGAAATAAGAGGACTAGAAACATTTTGATAAAGACCTGATAGATGTAGCTGGTTGGTCTCTGTCATTACTGGATTCTAAATTCCAGATGCAGGAAGGTTTACACGATTGACTACCTCTTCTCGCCTTATGATTAAACGAATTATGAAGTATTTTTACCTTGGGTGCCGGACTGCCAATACTGACTCAAGTTGTTAAAATTCTTCATATTTTCTCATTGTCAACAGCTTTTTATTACTTATTCAAAGCTGTCGTGTATTGATAGACATGGTGCCGCCGTCAACAAACTGGGGACGTACTTTATGACGTTGGGAGCTAGCACACCATTGTTCTAATATATATAATAAAGTAAACTAAATGTATCCCCTGTAACTACAGTCATTATAAGAAGAATAACCTACCGCTTCTTATGCTAAACTGTCCCGCTACGCAATTATCCGAGATCCTCATGGATGCTTCCAGAAATTAGTTCTCCAATTGACCAATTAACTATGTCATAGTATATATTTGTTGGGTGTCCTGGTGTTACCGGATTGCAGGATATAAATTGTGTATATATCTATGTGTATGCGTGTACACACATCGGCATGCCATCACATATTTGAAAGAGAAACTCTTTTCGCTGGTAAATTAATAGCATCATTGTGATAGATAGTAAATTTAAACCGAGACTACCAGTAGGTAATACCGGCTTCAAAGTAAGCGTATTTCACTATAGAATGAAATTCAAGAACATATAATCCCTCCCATTAAAGTGAAATCTACCAGACTATTAAGATTACAGGCACACATCCAAAATAACGAATATAGCACTTCCTGTCGGTTCAGTACTGGTGTGGCTTTGAAGATTATACAGAGCCTGAAACCTGAACCTGCCGGTGTAGTCAAGCAACTCATACGTATATAGTATAAATAAAAATTAAATGGATATATAATGGATATATAATGCAATTTTGTTTTGGATTATATCAGGCCATATATTTGATAACGATGCTTCTATTGTGGTATATAATTCTATTCTATTACATAATGTTAATATTCGTTTACTTATTAATTCTTATATATTGATTTTAATAACAAAATCTATATTAGCTCACACATGTATATAGACGTATGTGTGTCCTTATCGTATGCGAGATTGTTGTGGGAGAACATATCTGAACGGAAACAGGTAAACTCATATATAGAAGAAAATGTTAAAGACTTGTATGATATGCACTGAGCATTTCAATTATTGACGATATAAATAAAGCATGCTTTTACGAGATCCAATCTTTTATCATTGAGATGCTAATTTTCTTGTATATAGCTGCTTCACTAAAAGAATGATAACGAACGCTACATGTATAAACATACAATAGTATAGTTTACTGTACGGTTGCTCGAATGACTAGAGTCGGTTGGAGCCGTGAATGATGAAGACTGCACGAAAGTTAACAAAGGACTGCGTTCGATAGACCTATCGAATGCAGTCGTCAGCCAGTTCCTATCGATCTCAATTCACACCGGTTAGTATAACATTTTGAACACTTTCGCATCCTCAACTGCCTCATCCATTCCGGGGTTTCCCCCACCCACTCAATTTGTTTGGCATGTATTGTTTTCAGAGATCGCATGCATTTCTCTTGGTTAATTTACACATGCCCTTACATGTGTATCTGCGTCAATCAGACCAATTGTATTTATCCGGCTAGCTGAGATGTTTATGCGTATATCGGGCAGATGCTCTGTTCCAACAAGCTAAGTTTAATTTCTGTTATTCAGCCGGATTTTATTCATTCAACCGAAATGTAATATTGACTTACTATTATTATTTACTTGACTATGAGCAGTTCAAATCCTTTCAAATATAGTGTTGTCATGCATGCATTAAAACAATTTAGAAAAGTAGGATCTCTTCAATATTCTTCTATCGGTAGAATAGCGATGCGGTTTTCATTAATCAGTTAGTATTTAGTTTAAGATTTGCCTCGTATTGAATGAATCTAAATAGCTTAGCTGATGAAGAGAAAGTGAAGCAAATATATATGATCTAAACAGTAGCCTTTTCTTTTCATGACAATATAATTCTATGACGTTGTGTAAAGTCTTTTTTAGTATGTTCAAATTACCTTATTCGGTATCATTATGCGATACACAAGAAAACTAAAATATTAATCATCGTATACATGAAATTAAAAAACAGACACATACGTAACTACTCATAATTGCAGTTATGCAAAATGCAGATAGTTATTTACATTCACACATAAAAGAAGGAGTTAAAACATGCATCATTGTCAATCGTATTGTAGCGTGCACGCACACTTCGAAACAGAACAGTACTTTATTTGAGATCTGATGTACCTTAATTGTCAACTTGTTTTTTTAAATTTACCTGTTAGGAAACAAAACAATATTTGGTGTATTAAAAACTATCTAAAAATAAATGTACACTGTATACAATTACTTGAACACAAATTGGTATTTATCCACAGAATGCATTAAATTATGGACTCAAATTGATATGGATAGGTTTGATGTGTGAATAACAAACATATGCCCGGTAGAATTTGAACTCGACATAGCCGATTCAATAGTATGTGATATTATCCATTTACACACTCACACACAGATCTCATTGACGAGAATAGAGGTGTTTTAATAGATGACACCAAGAATAGAAGGTATCGCCAAGCGTATTGACTGACATTGATGACTTGAAATTTTTTCAGAATGTGTTAACAAGCAGTAAATTATGTGTAGCCGTATTTATGACACTCTGAAAATCAAGCGTCCGGCATACTTGATTGATATGAAGAGAATAAGTCATCACAATCAAAATGTTCAAAAGATGTACAAATACATACATGCATTAAAAATATGGTTTCTTTTAATTCCCAAGATATAGATACGCTGTTTGGCCTCTGTGACTATTAAAGTATTATAACATTTTCATTAAATATAACTGCGCGCTGTAGGCTTCAATATAAAGAAAATGTCCGTTTGGATATTGTTCCCGTTTAAGTACAACTTACTTGTTCTGAAAAAGTATATTTCTTTATTTTTTCGGAAATGGATAAAGATACATAGTTGATCTTATACAAATTAGTGTCATCTCTTATATCTAACAATTTTACCTGTTTTAGTAGCAAATGCGGCGTATGTTACCATTGAAATACTTCAAATTAAAATTATGTAATGTTAACCGATTTTGATTTGCAAAAAAAACAGATGATATACCATGGTAATTCTGACAGAGAAAATATGAACCTGACTGCATGAATCGATGGATGCCTAAACAGAAGCAATGATTAATATATTTTTTGAAAGTAAAATGTTCAAACTTTCTTTACTCACACTGTTGATTTCATGCGGATGCAGCTAAGGCAACATTGCACATTTATAAAAAGTGACAGAACGCTGTCAAAATAACAAATGATCAATATAAGTCTCTCAAACTATGGCTAAATACGCAGGAGTGATAGATAATATAATAATAATTAAAAGAGACAGAGTAATTATTAATTCTATCTTTTGATAAAGTCAGGCAAATACCGGCGATGACTTGTTGACGGAGGAATTAATAACATTTACTAGTTATCCTTTTACATACGAAAACTAAATATTAAATAAAATATATTTACATTTTTGTTAATGTCAATTTTAATCTGGTAATCTAATTGTTAACGACGTCGTCTGCAAAAGTAGCGTACGGTGTTCGAAAACACTTTCACTAATATCGTTATAAAACAGAATGTATCCATCTCTCTTGCAATATCGCTGTGGGTTAAATGCTAAAGTAGATTAGAATATGATACTTTGGTTATAAATTTAATCTAGAAGAAGGCATACAATACAGAAATAATAACAGTTCGTATACTTCAATCGATTAGCATGTTGAGGATTGCCAAGCTTTTTTATCGATCAGCTGGTGATTATCTAACTAGTATTGCAAAAGATGAAAATATTTTCATATTTTTGTGTGATTATTTCTTCTGATAAATTTTCAAATAGCGACCGCCATCGTTGTTTGTCTTTCTGCTTCATTCCACTATCCTGGTTTTCTAAATTGAAAGCTTTACGAAGTGTCTGCTAAATCGGTAATCTCCTAAACTCATGAAAATATCATTATAAATTTTCGAGTGTATATTCTAGGTGACAATCTGAGTAACACGCGCATATTATTTTCTTCTGTAAATGTAAATATTGAGAGAGTGCACCCCCACAAACACACATATATATATATATACATATATATATATATATATATATATATATATATATATATATATATATATATATATATATATATATAGTAATCCAGGTAGGGTAAAAATCCACAGGGTAGAAATCCAAAGGGAATCAAACCTGGCTCAATAAAAATATAGAGCTGTATTGTGAATGCTTTTATTCAAACATGTACAAGGTCTGCTACACTGGCATGTCGATGTTATCGATCTACAGCTCTCAAGAGCTGAGGTCTCATCAGGCAGATAATTTTTTTAGGATCCAACCTGGTAACTGAATTCCAGGAAGAAACGGTTCTTCCTGGAATTCAGCAACCAGGTTGGATCATAAAAAAATTATCTGCCTGATGAGACCTCAGCTCTTGAGAGTTGTAGATCGATAACATCGACATGCCAGTGTAGCAGACCTTGTACATGTTAGAATAAAAGCATTCACTATATATTTATATATATATATATATATATATATATATATATATGTGTGTGTGTGTGTGTGTGGGTGTGTGTGTGTTTTATTATTGAACAAAAAATAAACCAATCATCATGAATTTAAAGTATATATTCTCCGAAACCCAGTCAGAAACATGATTACATTTTGTTGTAAAATTTGCCATTTAAGGGGTGTACCCACGAACACTCGCATATACCCTCCAACAACTTTAAAAATCAGTAAGATACAACAAATTTTAATTAACGCGCCAATGTCGACGCGTACACATGTCATCGAGTCAGCGAGTGCCGTCAAATTCTAAGAAACGATGTATGCTACAATATTAAGTAACATAGTTTTCAAAATAATCAGTGCGCACACTTCAGAGTCTATATGATTTACGTACGTACCTGGTAAATTCTATACTATAAAAGTTATTAAGAATTATAGAATATGGATTATAGTGTGTAACGTAAGCACATTACTTACTTTTATTGTAAAATGCACCAGTTAGGAAAGTGTCACCGACACCGGACTATACCACCAAAAGACAACAAACATTCAAATTTAAAACTAATTTGTTTTTTATTCAAATTTGCGTGGTCTGTTATCTATAAATATATAAAATAGCATTCTGTTGACTATATATATATATATATATATATATATAATGTAATTTCGTAATCCGAGGCAGGAGCAATGCGATATAGGTACCGGAAGGTGGAACAGATGAACAAAAATAAATGAGAAGAGAAAATATGAATGGAATCTCAAATCAATTCATTAATATTTCACTGTGTAAATACCAGAACAGTAAATAGAAAAAAGTGTACTGTCAAGCAATTTAAAAGATCCGGAAAAAGGGTAAACTTTAAACTTTAATTTTTGAGAGTGGAACCTCTCATTATCAAAAGAAACAGATAAAAATATGACCGAGTGGTCGAGAAGGCGAGATCGACACAACTGTTGACGAAATGTCGCAGAGAATTGGTGGCATATTCGCAGAAAATGAGTTTAGATAAGCTAATTGGATATCAATATTAATTGTTCCTATCATAAGTTATATATATATATATTTTTATTGTATAATTATTCAGCTTCAAGCTTGTCATTTTATTAATATTTATTTATTTATATACTTTATTAGTTGTTATTATTTTTTTTTTAATTCAATTTTAATTTTAAATTTGATAAACATTTGTTTGGAAAAGTTGTTAAGATGTTACTAGAAAATGAACGATAAAGGGGAGGCAATTGTTGAAAAAAAACATCTGGTAAGAATTAATTCAAATTCAAAACTGAAATCAATTGTGAAATAAAAAGTAAATTTATAGTAATATGAATTATGAAATCTAAAGAAGATCAAGACTCAGTTGGATGAAAAGGGACGGTGGGGGGAGATTTATAGATCATATATATATATATATATATATATATATATATATATATATATATATAGCAATAGATAACGTGAAAGAATAAAATCAGGTACGAATCAAATGTTATTACAATTCAAAGTTCAGGCAAAGTTCTTAAAAGTTCTTAACTCATGAGTTTTCAAAGAAAATCTTCTCCTCAGAGAACCATTACCGCAATGATATGCAGGTAATAACAATTAAACTTTGAAAAATATATAAAAATATATATATAAGAAAGTACATGAATGTATAAACAACATCAAATATATCGGCCCAAAACATACTATTTAGTGAAACTATACAATTCATCCAAGTCAACAAGTCTAAAATAGCTCCAGGCAAGACATCTAAGGTGTTGATTAAAGAATAATCCAAATAGTGCATGGTAGTCCAAGAGCTAAAAAAGCGAAAAAAAGAAATATACATGTTATATATATATATATATATATATATATATTTGTGTTATAATGGGATAATTCCAGGAGGAAATCTGGGTATGAGAGCTCAATGTAGTCAACAGAGCAAGAATAACATAAAATATAATAACACGAAATGTGATTTCGTGTTATTATATTTTATGGTTGAAATAAATTATTGCATCGACGATTATGTGATTTCGTGTTATTATATTTTATGTTATATATATATATATATATATATATAAAGTGTATATTTCTTTATTCTTATTTATTTAAGCAACCGTCAAATAGTGTGTGATTTGGTGAATCAATTCGTAACGCAAACGGATATTTCAAGAATAGACTGTTTATAATATAAAGAATAGACTGAATATGCGCAAAACTATTACGACGAATTCTGGAAGTTGAGGAATCAACAAAAAAAAAGGGACTAAAGTTGTTATTAAAGCTCTCGAATCCAGAATTCTAAAGGATCCTACCAAATTAATGAGGAAATGTCAATTGAATTTGAGGTAGACAACAAGACATTTGAAACTGCAGTAAAATTAGATTTGAAAGTCCCATCTTACACAAAATACACCAACACACTTGTTGACAAAAGATATAAAGGTAAGGTCATTTAAAAGATACAATAAAACTACATGTTTCATGAAACATTTCTCCATGGAAACAGGCTTTTCAGATTAGAAAATCTTAATTGTCAATGATGTCCTTAACCGAGGAAATGAAAGATTTATCGCAAATTTGACAGCTGATTTTCAGATGGCATTAAGAATAAAAATCCGACTCGAATTATAGGTATTAGTGTTGTTGCTTCTGATAGACAGAAAATGCTGATAAAATACTACAAAGTTCAAGTAAAAATCAATGTTTACACTTACTACAATACTATGAGTTATCAGGTATTGTCATTATTAAAGCACACCGTCTAGATGGTGAGTATGTATGAGCACAGGATTAGGCTCCATCCCACACAGCCAGGATAATTAAAAGTTCTGAAAATAAAACTTTAGCAATTTTTCAAACTTCATGGCCGCTTTCTAGTCCCAATTAAAACCTGCTGGATTATGTTATTTAAAGAGTTTCTTAACATAACACCAATGTAACTCACACAACAATGCCAGCTCTCTTTAAGATATTGTTAAGGAAGCATCAGCAAAGTATTCTCCCAATTATGTGAAGAACACTTGTACCAGTTTATAAAAGCGTGTCAAAGCAGTTAATGAGTACGAAAAAGAAGATATAGAATTAACATTACTTTTTAACATGTATATATTCTTTGAGGTAAATAAATGTGCATGACTTTCAATAAACTGATTGATCATAAACTGTCTTCCAATTCCTACCTCAAAATATTGTAAATTTAGCTTCCCATCTCGCTTTATATATATATATATATATATATATATATATATATATATATATATATATATATATATATATATATATATTCCCTCTTTGTTTCATTTTACTGCAACCGAAGTTCTCAGAAATCAAGGAGCCCTTTCCTGAGGCTAACACTTGATCTCTATATGAGATACATTGATATTCGAATATTATATTAAAGTTATTTTTATCTGTCAAACGTTGAGTTTGTAAACAGGTTCAGAACATTAATTTTCCTCTTCCTAATCGACAACTTCACTATGTTACAGTATATATTTCTTTTCGTCTATTTGTCTTACCGGATTCACAGACAAGAATTCTACTGGTCTGGTAACTATCAAGCTAAGTGCTATTACTTAATATAACTATAGTAGAAGAAGATGCACAATTCATCAAACAAGCCAGTGTATAGCCGTATCGAGGGGATCTTATTTGGACTTCGAATACTATGTAATTTTGACTATTAGGCCAGTGTTCACTTGTAGGGGAAAGTATGCTCATGTCAGGTTGTCCTGGCAAACCCTTGAACAGAGATACAAAAGACACTCGCTCATTGTTGCAATCAAAACTCTCCAGTATGTAATTCAAACTCTCAAGTAGGTAATTCAAACTCTCTCTTTCTCTCTCTCTCTCTCTCTCTCTCTCTATATATATATATATATATATATATATATGACCTGTGTTCCATTTTACTTCAGTCGAAGGTCTCCGAAATCAATGGGCCTTTCGTATGGATAACACTTGAAATATATATAAGATACATAGATATTCGAATTTTCCATTAAAGTTTCCTTTACCTGTAAAACTTCGAGTAGGTAAAGAAGTTAAGTGCATTAATTTTCCTCTCCACAATTTACCAGTTAATATGTTATAATATATACTACTTGCGATTTCTTGGTCTTACCGGATTCAGGACAATAATTCATCTAGTCTGGTGGAGTAGCCATCTGTGCTGTTACTTGAGGTAACATTAGTTGAAGAAAGTGCACAATCCCTCATATAGCCCAGGGAGCTTATGAATTTTGGGCCAGGGTTTACTTGTAGGGGGAAGTATACTCATGTCAGGTTTTCCTGACGACGCCTTGTACAGAAAGACCGGAGACATTTGAGGATAGAGTCAAGTAGGTAATTCAAACTATATATATGAAGAGTTTATCTTCAGAAATCCATGGATTAATGATAGTAACACACTTGATTTGAACTTCTTATGTACTAATGAATATTGTACTGTAACGATTTTTTATTCTCATCTTTCATCTCTAGAAATATATATATATATATATATATTGTGTTATTTTACTTCAGTCAAAGTAATCAAAAATAGGGGCCCTTTCCTAGGTCTAACAGATGAACTTCATATTAGATGCATTGCTATTCGCCTGTTCAATAAAATACTCCTTTAGCTCTCAAGCGTTGACTTAGTAAAGAAATTAAGAACATTGATTTTCCTCATCCCTAATTGACCCACTGGTTATGTTATAGTATATCTTTCGTTTAGTCTCTTGGTCTTACCGGATTCCAAAACAAGCATTAATCTAGTCTTGCGAAGTATAAAGCTAAGTACTGTTAAGTAACATCACTAGGAGAAGGTGCACCATACTTCGTATACGCTGGTTCATAGCCAAATTGAGAAGATATTATTTTGGTTGCAAATACAATGTTCTTAAATAGTTTGTAAGGATGTACTTGAAGGGCTCACGTCAGGTTTTCCTGACAAACTCTTTTACAGAGAAACCGAAGACAATCGAGTATAGTGTCTAGTAGGTCATTCAAACTCCCCGATATATATATATATATATATATATATATATATATATATATATATATATATACATACATATATATATGTTTCATTTTAATTTAGTCGAATTTCTCAGAGAACAGGGAGCTCGTTCCCGGATCTTACACTTGATATCTATATGAGATACATAGATATCCCTTTAAAGTTCTCTTTACCTGTCAAACGTTGACTTAGTAAACAAGTTAACAACATTAATTTTCCTTTCCTCAATTGACCAATAACTTATGTTGTAGTATATATTGTGGTCTTTTGGTTTCACCGGATTCCATGACAATAATTAATCTAGTCTGGTGGAGTATCCAGCTAAGTGCTGTTAGTTGAGGTAACATGACTTTGAGAATGTGAACCGTTCCTCGTATGAGCCAGTGTATAGCCGTGTCGAGGGGATCTTATTTAGTGTTCGAATACTATGTTATTTTGAATATTTGCTCCGGGTTCAGTTGTAAGGGTAAGTATCCTCATGTCAGGTGATACTGCCAAACCTTTGAACAGAGACCGAAAACACTCGAGGATAGTGTATGTAGGTAATTCAAACTCCCCTATATATATATATATATATATATATATATATATATATATATATATATATATATATATAATGTGCGTTTGTGTGTATTAACAAACTATATCGGGGCATCTATTGAAACTCGGTAACAAACTGTTAAGACTATATTATTTTTATGAACAATATTTCGGAGTAAACTCTATTATCAAAGTAAGACAAGTTAGAATTCCACAGTATTTAAGCTGAAATTTATCAGTCGAAGGAAAGGTTCATATAAGAACGTATAGATAAAATAATGTTCTTCTCTTCAAGAAGAATGTTTTACCTCTTCAAGAAGAATCTTTGAAATATGTGTTATAATTGGTTTTTGAAAGACATAACGATCTATATACTAAAACAAGATACCAGAACATTAGTTTACATGTATGCCTAGCCAAAGCCGGTCTCCGTTGCTTAAGCTGCTCTCCTATATGAATTGTTTTGAATACCCATGAACAGATAATAGTTTGCACGTACCCGTATCGCAACGGAATAATCATTGTTGAAATTAAAGCTGCAACCAATATATACACACAATACATATGTACACATAAACATTATTTTCTCGCGAAGAAAATAAATATTTGTGAAGAGACATGTCGATGGCGATTAAACAGAGATATGTATGCACGCTTTCCGTACAGTCCGATTATATGTTCTAATTGGTGTATAGTAATATCTTACAATAGAAAAAATGAGCAAACCTAACAATGTATGATTTGAATGGACACATCACTTTTCTCTGCATTCTGAGACGTCTAAATAGATTATCTCAGATTATACATGATCAGATCAAGTACTTGTTTTCGTATTACACACACGGCCTTTTTTCATAATTTAATTACAAATTCATTCTGCTTGGTAAACAAGTTACCCTTATATACGTCAATTCATTCTTAGCGTTAAGAGATGAAAATTATCGTTCAAATGAAGAGTAGAAAATACACGGTGGATATACTTTCGACACACCTATAACCTTCCTTTCTTATACTTTGTTCATAAGAATAAAATATTTTATCTTAACGTCCAGCTGTTGCTAAGTGTACGCAGTATGCAGATATTCTTTTATTCTGTCTTTCTTGGCATGTATCTAATAAGCGTGTTAAGGGTAATTGTGTGCAGTAGTTTTCGTTGGGCCTCTTGATACCATTTTAGTGGGAACTGCTACTGATTTTCCTTTTTCAATTGTTCATACAGATAATCTACTCATACGTGTTTTATGTGTTTCTAATGTACGCTCCTTGGCTACTTTTTTTTCAATTCGACTTATTCTGATTTTCGTCGTTTTGATTAAAAACATATTTACCCTTATTCCCAAAATGCTTTTGACGTTTGAAAGTGGTTAGTCATTAGTATAAGTCTTTACGTACACATTTAAAACAATTAGTGCTCCATATAAACAAAATATATATTTGAAATTTTGCCGTGATAATCTGACCTTCTAATAGAAAAGCACTGAACTCATTTTAAATGATCCGTTCATGTCATCTTCCTGTTTAGCGATGAATATGTGTTTTCCAACTAAATCGTGACAGATCGATAGACCGTTCATGTCATACCGTTGAGAGGATTTATCTCATCATATGTTATGTGTTTACGCAAATATTTTTATTAACTTTCACAAATTGGCTTCTCTCAGTGTTGTTCCCTTTTTCGGTAATTTAGATTATTTCGAGCACCTGTTTCGATGGATTTGAATTTAATTTAAAGCCCATCTGTTTGAAACGCGCAATTTCTCGTTAAAGACGAATAGATTGACAAATTACATATTTAATTTAATAACGAGGAGCGAAATTCGTTCTCATCGACATTTTTTAAGTCAAGTTGAAGAGACGGGAAAATAAATCTTTAAAATATGTCCGAACAATTTAACGGCGCAAAGGAAATCACAATGATTTGTTTTCAACTACGACTACAAGTACTACTTCTACAACAACAACTAATAATAATAATAATAATAATAATAATAATAATAATAATAATAATAATAATAATAATAATAATAATAATAATAATAAATCAAAATAAAACAGCTTTTACAATAAGGAAAATAATTTGCAATAATCATCGAAGGAGGTGGTGGATACTTAGGAAGACTATTAAATGTTACAACTGTTCCTCCTCCACTACTACTACTACTACTACTACTACTACTACTACTACTTCTACTACTACTACTACTACTACTACTAATAATAATAATCATTCTGATGGCAATAGTAAACAGCTATTGCTATAACGCATAATGATAAGAAACGTTTATCTAAAGAAGCGATAAAATATGGTTGGACTTTTTGTCATTAATACTCAAGGGAACATAACTCGTTATTGTTAGTGAACAATCATTTATACGTTCTTGAGTGAACAATGTTTGTGGCTGAATAATAATAAAGCCTACATGAAAACGTTACAAACATAGAAGATACAAGACCAAGTAGAGATAGCACAATCCAAACCTTGACTGAAGGGAAACAAATAGTACTGATATATTAAGATTATTTATTTTTACTCATCTTAAAAGAACATCCGATAGTCTTTATCGGCTAGAGATCACTAGAAATGTCAGCTCATGAAACCTAAGAGGGGAACGATAACATTAGGTCTGAAAGTAGAGTACAGATAAATTGTTCAGCTTTGCTCTAGCTGAAATTACAGGGAAAGCCATGATGTGGTTTACGATGGAATTAAGCACAAGTGACGACTTATGTTAGAATTTTAATTGAGAAACAATTATCATAGTGTTAATAATCAACATAATAGAATTACCTTACCATCAACAATAGCACCCATTAAAAGGCGGTGGATACTTGGTAAAGTCGAAGCTATGCCTATGAAATTTCGATTCCTGGAACTGGCATCAACAGTAGACAGGTCTGACAACCTGGTTAAAAGATTCCCTGTAGACATCCAGAATCATCATCACAATCCGTGCACTGTAAGTTTTATGTTTTCGCGTTTCATTTTCTGGTATTGTTTGTTTTATTCTGCGGCATCGCGGACGAAATAAATCGATGTTTAGTGATATTACTCGCGCAAATATGAGCATTGCATAATGCATCATATAGTGTCACAAACAAATATCAATTTTCAACATATATATATATATATATATATATATATATATGTATATATATATATATATATATATATATATATATATATATATATATATATATATATATATATATATATATATATATACACTAGCAAGGTGGAGCGGTGTTTCCCGGGGTCATATTAAATAAAATTATGTGTAACATCCCAACTAGTCTCTCTATTTTTCAGTTTCCTCCTCTTCCCTGTTCCTTCACATCCCCCGACCCTCTCTAACCTGCGGTGAGCCCATTTTACTCCCTTTTTTAATGTTCTGAAAATAATAACAATGTAAGTTATCCACCTGAGCTTTCAATTCTTAATTTGTTGCTTCCAGGCAACACTGAGTTTCTTCCCCACCCTCTTCCTTAGAAGATAATGAAATTTATATTGTTTT
This sequence comes from Sepiola atlantica, assembly GCA_963556195.1. Taxonomy (NCBI): domain Eukaryota; kingdom Metazoa; phylum Mollusca; class Cephalopoda; order Sepiida; family Sepiolidae; genus Sepiola; species Sepiola atlantica. Next base: position 171,445,981 of record OY744517.1, on the reverse strand, counting down.
AATTTCTTCCGGGCAACGCAGAGTTTTGTATTTCCCCTCCCCCTTTAAAACTATAATGAAGCCTATCTGTTTTGTTGTGTATTCCATAGAAACACTAAGCTTCTAGTTTTTCTCTTATTCATTTAGCATATACCCCATTGAAAATGTACTACTGTAATATTACACATACACCTGCTCTGTCTAGAATATTACTCACTGATTCTCGAGCAATACAGATCACGTTTTAATAGTATAACAAAATACAGTGAAAAACACAGTGAAAATATTTCTCCCAGACAACCTGTCGTTTAAAAACTTCTGCTCTATTTAAGATTGTTCGATTTAAGATAGTGATGACTGCCGGGCAACGCTGACTAAACACACCTGCTCTATATATGATATTGAGCACTTTGGATTAACTACTACCACGTACCAAATAGAAAAATGAACTATTACTATTATGGCTCCTAGACAACACCGAGTTAACAAAAGTCAGAGAAGATATTTATCCCGGACAACTTTGCGTTTATTAAACACAGATGCTCTATCTAGGATGTTGATGAATTTTGGATTACTACATGACATTTACATTTATTGCTTCCGTGTTTAAGATGTCTCCAAAGCGCTAATGACACAAGCCAAATAAGACTAAGGAAGCCTCCAAATCACACTACTAAACGCAGTTACGGGTAATGGCGGGTAGTGGTGTAAATAATGACGGGTAGAGGCGAGTATTGGTGCGCTGTGGCGGACCTAGGCGTAGTGGCGTACAGTGGACAGTAGCGGCGGAGAGTGAAGTGTAGCGACGGACAGTGGTTGAGAATTGATGACCTGGGCGCAGTGGCGGGCAGTGGCCGGTAGTGGCGGGTGGTGGCGGGTAATGGCTGGTAATGGCGGGTAATGGCGGGTAATGGCAGGTCGTGACGGGTAGTGACGACTTTGGCGAGTTTCTTACCACCTCCATTTGAACAGAAATTAGGTTATGAAACGTTAAATAAAAAAGAAAATTATTCATGAAGTAATGACTCACCATTATGAAATTATAACATAATTACATTGAAATTCGAACCCCATGACGAAATCTGTCCCATACCCCCTTTAGATGTGCATTTAGAGATTCTAGAATACGTCTATTATTTTCCTCGATTAATTTTACATCAGAATACTGGGTGTACAGAGGGGTTGGAAGTGTAGTGAAGTGGCAGGTAGTGTCGGACCTTGACGTAGTGACGGGAAGTGGCAAGTGTCTTACCCCTCTCAATTTGAAGAGTAATGACGTTAAAAACGTTAAGTAAAATAAGAAAGTTATATCGGAAATAATGACTCAACATTTTTCTATTATTACATAATAACATTGAAATTCGGCCCTCCCCTGAAGAAATCTGTTCCATAGCCTCCTTACAGTTGATTAAGAGATTCAGGAACACTTAAATTATATTCATCGGATAATTTTACATCAGAATAAGCTTTTAGAGAAAATAGGGCCTAGGCGTACAGATTAGCGGATAGTGACGGGATGTTGCGGTTAGTGGTGGGTACTGGACACCTTGGCGTAGTGACAGATAGTGGCGAGTTATTTAAAACCCTCCATTTTAATTGTAATGCCGTTAAAAACGTTAAGTAAAATAAAAAGTTATTTTCTAGAAGTAATCGCTCAGCAATTTAAAAATATTACATAATTACATTGAAATTCGTCATGTTCCCCTATGATGAAATTTGCTTAAAGCCACCTTTAGGGGTTCATTAAAGATTAGGAGAATATTATTTTCCTTGGTAAATTTTACATTAGAATAAACTTTAAGATAAAATGGAACCTGGGCCTACAGAGTGGCGGGAAGTGACGGCATTCAAGGCATTGACGGGTAGTAGCGTGTAGTGGCGGACCTTGAAGTAGTGGCGGACAGTGGCGAGTTTCATTACCCTTTTCATTTGAAGAGAAATAAAGTTTAGAAATGTTAAATAAAATAAAAAGTCATTTCCGAAAGTAATGAGTCAGCATTTTAAAATTATTACATGATCACATTGAAATTCGCCACCCACCCCCTGATGAAATCTGTCCGATAGCACCTTAGGAGTACATTCAGAGATACAGAATTACTTTCATTATCTTTCTCAGTTAATTTTACATGAGAATCCTCTTTTAGATTCTATCTAGATTATCTAACTTTTTTCTATATGGCACGGCACACACACATAAACACATACATTGAGTTTTATATATATACTAGCCCGGGCCAATAAACACAAAAATGAAAAGTTAAATACGTCTCTCAATCTCTCTCTCTCTCTCTGCCTAGTCGTCTCCTTAACTTTTCTGTAATTTCCTCTCCCACATTTTACAGTCCCTCTCTCAAACCCCTTATTTCTCTTCTGCCTAGCTCATTCATCTCTCCTGTTTTAAGGTGTTGAACAATGTAATCTATTTACCGGAGCTATCCTTTTAAAATTTAATACTGTTATCTTACATTTATCGCGCCTGAACAAAACACAATGACATTCTTGATGCCGGGTAATTCCGTTCCCCGTACTCGCTTTCGCAATTATATAAAGAGGAATGATGTTAATAATGAAAATAGTCCAAACAGATTTAAATGTAATACTGTAATTTACATTTTTGCTCCTGAACCCTTTCAAGTAGTACAAAAATGATGTTACCCCCTCTCGCTTATTAAATATAATACAGTAATGTTAATAATGACAATGTTATTGCTCTTTAACAACACCGAGTGGAAACAAATTCATCCACCCCCTGCGTCACTAAACAAATATAATACTATAATGTTAGAGACCGTCACATCACTTACAATTGTACAGTTAAAACCAAAGTATCAAGAGAAATGATGTTGATATTTGTAATTGATCCCGGATAACACAGAGCAGACCAAATAGGCTCGCTCAATTTCTACTTTCAAGTCAATAATATGAAGATACATGATGTAGATTAAGATAATCGAAAGAAGAGACTTTAGATATACCAGTTACCAAAAGTAATACTGTAATCTTACAATTTTGCTCCCGGACAATCGGGGCATTGGCCCCGATCAATTCCTAATGACCCTTTCCATTTCATCATATTAAGAACATACGTAATGTTGATGAAGTGAATAGTGCGAAGAGATTAACTATATGACCCTTACCAAAGATAATACTGTAATTTTACAATTTTTGATCCTGGAACAAATGGTCCTGGTCGATTCCAATTTTATTTCAACCCCCTTTCCATGATAACTTATTTAGAAGATACGTAATGTTGATGAGCGTCAATATATACCAGTTACTAAAAGTAATGATGTCATCTTACAATTTTGGGTCCCGGCCAACGACGAGTAGAACAAATGGTGCCGTAAATTCTTAATTTCTTTTGTCCTTCCTCCATTTCAACATATTTATGTAATGTTGATAAATATAATAGTCTCAAGTGAGTAAACATTTACACGTTAACAAATGTAATACTGTCATCTTAGAATGTTTTTATCATGCACAACGCTGAGTAGAAGTATCGAGTAGTAACGGGCAGTAACGGGTAGTGGTGTGTACTGGCGGATAGTGGCGAGTATTGATGAACAGTAGCAGGTAGTGTCGGGTTGTGGCAATATTTACAGGCAGTGGCTGGTAGTGGTGGGAGGTGGCGGATAGTGGCAGACAGTGGCGGGTAGTTGACATCTGTATGCCGTGAAAGTGGTCAAAATAAAAGAAGTGTTGACATCGAACTTGTTTCGCACTAATTATAACTCAGCATTTGACAGTATACCTGCCAGCGATGCCAGCTCGTATGATATCAGAGCACTATTTGCACAATATACGAGATGTATCCCACAATCTAGTTGGCCACGCGTGGAAAACACTTCTTTCTGCAGAATGATAACTACTACCAAATGGAAGAGACGTTCGGGATCATTTGTTGCAGCAACGAAGTTTCACCGGTACATTTACGAGAGCCAATTTACATTCAAGATGGACCATAAATTATTACTTATCACCTATTGCTTTAAAAAAGTCTACCTGTAAATTGGGTAAATAGATTGCGGAAATCAGGAACAATCCTTTACAATTATAACTTTAAAATGGAGTTTCTGCTATCTACAAAAATCAGTCATGCCGACAGACAGTTCAGAATAATATCAAAAGGCAGGGTACTTACTGAATATACTATGATTGCTTAGATTCGAACAGAACGATAATTAAAAAAACACATAATGGAACTCAGTACATGAACTACCTCTAACTTTTTACTAAATCAAAGTACTCACAAAATGACGACACTTCAATTTAGATAGATAATTAAATTTTATTGATTTGTGTTTTAAGTAAAACACGGTTTTATTTAAGACTATGTATTTTTTTAATATTTTTGGCTGTTTTATCTCGTAAATAAAAACATGAAAAAAGGAAATCAATGATTGCTATGAAAAGAGACGGGAGAGATGGGGAGTGATAACGACCGCAAATTTTAGTTTTCATTGTTTTAAAAGAAACCCCTTTTCTAACAGAAGGAGATAGAGAAATAGAGATAGATAGACAGAGAGAGACACACAGTAAAAAAAGTCGCCCACCCCTTTTTGTGGACAATTATAACTAATCGATATATATTTCCAGCAAACTGACCTATTTTATATTTCATTTAAAGTATCTCTCTTTATATTTTAAGAAAGGTTTTCGTAATGTTTTATTCATCACATTACTTCAATTAAGTACTGTTAAGATCGACAAAACTGTTGCAGATATACTGGGAACATAATACAATAAAATTTGAAATAGATAACAGCAAACATTAATTAATTTATACTGTTAAAAAAGTTATGCAAATTCAACAAATATTTGGATATATGTATGTCTTTACTTAGTACTATGTATATTTCAAAATGTTCTATATTAGTATTCTAAAAACCCGTTCTAGCAACCCATTTAGATGGTAATATATGAGTGATAAATGAAAAACGTTTTCCATTCATCCATTTAGAAGAGTATATATATATATATATATATATATATATATATATATATATATATATATATATGTATGTATATAATGTGAGCATATACAAATATACCGCCTATAAGTGGGGCACTCTGGTGGAGGAAATGAATATGTTATATTACCTTTAAGGAAAGGCTCTTCCGTAAAATGTATTAGATACGTTCAGTTATCGGTACCGTAAAGGAATATAAATTAATGTACAATACATTGCACCCCCACTGCCACTTGGACTTCGGTTTATCTCAATTTGTAGTAGATCGGACGCATACAAAATAATTCTAACCCTTACTCTTATCCTTACCCTAACCAGACAAGATAAGTCTCGGTTTCCAATTTTGTTAGTTCTAGCTCCATTGATGAGCCTTTACCACAACATCACAAGTATATGTGGCTAGGAATATTATACATATATTTACACACTCACATATATCTATATATATACATATATATATATATGATGGACTCTCCCGTCGATTTCGTGGTATGAGTGCCCCGACAGGGGCTGCCCGCGCGTGAATTTGTAATTGCAAGGGTTCCGCAATCCAACAACCACTCTCCTGAGTCGGCATTGCTTGGTTCCAATGGCAAGTAGTAATACAAGACGACTGGAAACAATGCCGAGATAAGCAGAGAGCACATACAGCACCTGGTATTCCCAAATGGTCACCCATTTAGTACTGGCCAGGCTCAACACCGCTTAACTTCGGTGATCTAACGGGAATCGGTGTGTCAACGTGATTGTGATATATATATATATATATATATATATATATATATATATATATATATATATATATATATATATATATATATATATATATATATATATATATATATGTGTGTGTGTGTGTGTGTGTGTGTGCATATTACAGTTCATTATAATAAAATATAGTTTCGCGTTTTAGTTTTATACAAATTCCAGTGTAACACATAACTTGCTTGCTGTTAAGCAACGCGTCAGTAATTGGCAAGCACACGTCTGATATAAAGAAAACATATATAAAAAGAAAGTGCTAAGACGGTTTTACCTAATCATCTGAGCAATACATTCGATGTACAATTATATAGTCGAATGTATTTACGGCCTACTGTGTTGCAATAACATTTCAATTCTGCTCGTATGATATTATTACGATTTTTGATTTGGCTTCAATTTTTCATGGTACAAGAAATAAGAAATAATTGTATTGATTCGGATATTGATACTAAAAAAAGCCCCGTGTGGTTTATATGGAATAAACCAAAAATGTTCGCTACGTATTTACTTACAACTTTTCAGAACAGTGTTCAGCAGTTAATTTGCTAATCCTTGTGGCGTTGATTCGTTTAAAAACTAGTGATTGCTTTTCAGGAAGGTTTGGCAAAATATATTTGGTTATTATAGGCTAAAAGATTTCTCTCTATATAATTTCTTATAAGCTTATAGTGCGTTTTTGATACTGAAATGAGAAAAAAATCTGAATAAGTTATCACTAATTGACAGTGCATAAGATATATCCTGGTTTCGCTGAACAACAGCACATACGGTGCCAATAAATAATATATAGTCATGCTAGAGAACTGCTTTTAGTAAAGGTTTTTTTCACGCTCATAATACATACTTTTGACACTGGACCAATGAAAAAACACCTTAATGTAAACCCAGGCTATGTCGTTTAAACATAAAAGAATACATCATAAAATTAAAATTATCTTTCGGAAAAGGTATACCACACATGAAAAATAGGACGCAAAACGATTATGGATAAACGAAAAAAAAACTTCGAAGTTCATGATGACGGTTGGTATCCTTTGATTGTTCTAATTAAAGAAGCTGTAATAGAAAGTTTATCTGACTCAACGGAGGATTAAACAACATTGAAGTTTACATATATATATATATATATTATTTGGGATGTGCGGAAAACGAATTAAACACATCTAAGAGTCAATGTTAATAAAACCCAATACGCGCCTTCGTAGATTATTCATGGCGTTGGTGAGTTGGGAAAGCAACGACAGAGACTTCGGTAAAAATACCATGTCATTTGCGAGTTAAGTGAAACCAACGAAAACACTTTTTACCCAAAACGTGTCTTAACTGCGAATCTGATGCGAGAATACTAGATTCTGTAGCGTCTGTAATAATTAGCACAACAAATCCCTGCTTACGCGTATAGCGATATAGAACAAGCATATGATTTCCTAGTTAAAAGTTCTAGCAAAAATGTAAGTTAAAAATAATTATTTTCAAAGCATACATGCATTTGTGTTTTGTTAAAGATGAGAGAAAACATCAAGAGAAAATAGTAAAAGAAAACTAAGTAGCAAAAATATATATACAATTCACAGAAAATGTTTTGTAATATAAAGAACAAGAATTCAACAACACCCTGCTCTATTTAGCATAGCTAAGATGCATAGTCTTACACTACCTTTTTTGCAAATGAACTACCACTGCTTGTAATGATGATATGTTTAAGTACAGAAGGTGTTTTTTTCTGAAATTATAGTCTCTGTAAGCTCAAGAAAAGTAAAGCTAGAGGAAACATTAGGGCTCTTGTAGGAAATATCCAAATAGCCTCGTTTCAATTATCAATATCTCCATTTACTTTATTAACCCCAATGTCCAAACTGAAAGAAAGTTTATCTGTTCGTGCTAACACACGATAAGGACCAATATTTGGCGTATGATGGGCTATAATAGGGTCCTTCCGAAGTCTATGAGTCTATGAAGCAATGCATTTTGGGCCAATATATTTTATACTGTATTACCGAGGATTCTCGGTGAAAGATTATAAAATTAATAACCACGGTTGTTTATCAGTTTCTTTAAAAGATGAGTCCAAAAAAGTCAACATTTGACCAAGCAAATAATACAGAATTAGCAACAAAAACATATTTAGCAGGGTGTATTCTGTATTAACATAATGCTGCATATGTAAAAAAAAGATTGAGATGTAGAATATGTTCCTCTAGTTTAGGAACGACCCACTAGCATATCATCAATACAATTATGAAATAAATTTGAATTTTTTACAACCCTATACATAAAACGATTAAAAGTGCTGACCGAGCATATTGAGAAACTAAAAAAGCTCGGAAGAGTTTTGTTACGGTTTTTTAAAGTATATAATTCGTTGCATTTGGTGATACGCTTTCACTAAATTAAACTTAGAGAAAGTTGTATAATTACACAGTGACAAAGTGAAATTCTAAATGTGAGGAACGGATAACCCCCAGGAACATTGAACGAAACAAATCTCCGATGGGACGACAATCACCGGAATGCTTGGCAATCAAATGAACAGTAGATGGCAACGGACAAAATAGGTAGCAACTATCTTTCTTAACTGGAGCATATTGTTAAATTCCGAACTCGCCGCTTTTAAATTCTCTGTAGAGAGATGAAGATGGCGTGAAAAACAGGAGCGCGTATCGTCTTAATATAAATCGTCGTTTAATGGATACGCTAATTTATTTTAAATTTGAAATTGGTGAAATCCGCAAAAGTAATTACGTACGGTTTGATTACTATCGTAGAGAGACGAAATAAAAGAGACCGCACTGGTAAGTTATATAATAGATCTCACACCAGGTACATACAATTTTGTGTTAACATGAACTTACATTCATTAGCATATATAAACCTCGAGATTAAAATGATGAATAGAATCTACAGATAAAATGAGTAATATAATATCCGTAAAAGTAAAAGTCCACCTAAAATGTCTACATAGTTACAAACCTAACGAACTCGAAACTTGACCATACGTGCGTAATATTAAGTGATTTACCTTTTGCAGTACAGTAGAAGAACTAACGTTTTTTTCTCTTAAGACATTTAAGTGATCAGAAATTGTACGCAGCAGATGTCAACCAATTAATGTGATTAAGACACTACTAATCTGATATGAATACACACAATTGTTTAATTATCATGATAAATCATAATTGAATGCATTATATCTGGTGGAAAAGGAGACTTATCTGTCGCCAATGTCCATTGGTAATTGTAATTGTGGTATCAATTAGCCAATCATAATCGAAATAAAACATTTTTTCAGCAAATGTCGTATATTGTCCTACCACATACACGCAAAATGTATATGATGCATAAAGCTGACACATACCCGTGACGATTAATCCTTTATTAAAATAACAACGTTTCTATCATTAACGACGTGACTGCATACTGAAAAGACAAAACCATCATCACAATAACAATCTGTAGATTTCATTAACAATTACAGTTAATCCAAGACTCTGCAAAAGAATCGAATTCTAATTATTATATTTAATATCACCAAAACTATCAAGAGAATATTTATAAAAAATATATAGGAAAAGTAAGGAGGAAAAACACTGATATTTGTTTAGTGATCTGAGCTACACACTGCTGATAACCTCACAGTATGTTTTTTTTCCGATTTTTAGAGTAATGGTATTTCAATCAATCACACATGTGAGTTCGTTTGAAGATATATTATCAAGACAAATGTATGTCTTTGGTCGACAAGATTTGCAATTTTTCGCATCTTATTTATTTAATTAAAATGTTTTCTTGTTTATTTTCTTTTATTTTTTCATTTTCCTGCGCTTGTATTTTTTTCCTTGACATCTTATTTTTACTTTCGCATTCAATATGGCAACAGTTTTATGTTTGACGACATATTTTATCACGAATATTTAACTCGCAGCTGATGAATATAATATCCGTCTTTTTTATTGACACACACAGTAATATATGTATATGTATATATGCATATATTTGTTATTCAATAAGATACATAGTTGTGTCGATTTCATAAGTTGATCACATTCTCTCATTTCTATGACTACACTTTACGAACTCAAACCTTCGATAAAGAACACTCACTGACTATTTATGACTATCAAAATCTATATTTTGTATCTGCCTGACTTCTTCTGATATGTGTGCGTGACTAATATCGTCAGATAACCGAAGTTAAGCGACATTGTGCCTGGCCAGTAGGAGATGGGTGATCAGTTGGAAATACTAGGTACTGTATGTCATCTCCCCTAACCGGAATATACATGCTGTATGGCGGCCGCCTAAGAATTTGGATTCCCCATGAACTTCGACTTTCAGTAGAAGGCAGAATACCTGAGGCTGGGCGAAAACCACCCAAAAATGTAATTACCGTTTATTAGAATACCATTAAATAAACGCGTAATGTAGTCCATGGGTTTAAAATACAAAAGTAAAACGACAAAGAAAAGTAAAACTAGTAGATGATTCGAACATGTTCCTCAGAAAGAGTGTTGTGGTGAATACTCTTATATTCCCAGCATGTTCCCCTCTGTCTCAGTGTAACAATGGACTGCCACAAATTATAAATAATCCTACTTTTTTATAGTCAGCTCACTTTAAACCTAACTAATGTTACCATGATTTGAGTCTTTCAATTTTTACAAGTGTCTTTATTTACTTGCCTCCCTACGATGGCAGCGTTAGACGCAACGTTGTTTTATAATATGGGGACAATGAATCCTCCCCAAAAGGGACTCTTTGGATTGGAACAAAAATAAAAATGTCCGCAATCTAGAAACACCTCTCCGTCATCGACGAGAACAGATATTACGTGTGGTATCAATCGCATTGATTGACAAGCTGAACGGTTAGTGAAAACTGAAATTGTAACCTTTCGGCTTGTTAGTCAAGTGCTTAAAATGACACCCCCATACAGGTGGTTACCTTTTTAGGCACGTTTTGGAATTATGCACAAATATCAATTTTATTATTGTGCTTTTATTTCTTTATTCTCAGCCTAAAGTACTTAATGAATTGTTTATTTAATAGCATCACCCACGAATGTCAAATAGAAAGCGATGTACATACACTGTCAGATATAAATCTCATGTTACTATAAAATGATATACTTTTTTTAGTAAATAACTAGTTTTTATAACTTATAGAAAATATAATGTGTATTAGAAAACATCTTAAAATATTCAAGTAAATGTGTATTCTTGTTTAGGCTGGAAGGTTTTGTCGTCTGGCCGAGAAATCTCACACTGTTGCTTTCACTTCCTAAACCTTCTTCGTGACAATTTTGTAAATACTCTTCCAGGCTATTTGGAATAAAACAACTCGTTCCAAGTAATGTGTACGGCTTCACAGAATTTATACAAAAAATGAAAATCTACATATATTAAACAGAAACATAGTTTAAATAAACTTTTTTTCCATTATTTTATATATTTTTAGCTGAAGGAGGAAAAAGCAAAATACACGCATAACAATTGTCGTATGTTAAGAAATGTGTGAAACGAAATTCGCCCATCTGAATTGTTCGTCATTTTTTCACCTCTCATTGCTCACTGGTAAAAATGGATAAACGGTCCGACGGCGATTTGAAAGATAGTAATTGTGTTCACTTGAAATTGCCAGCTAGTTACTTTTTTATCTTTACTCGAACGTCGTCTATTTTCTCGGTTTTGAATCTAGAGTCCTTTCATACATGGTACATGTTGTAGTCATAATCAATAGCAATATACATGTTAACATTTGTAGGTATTATATGTGTTTCATCATATAAACGACTGCCTTTCTTTTTTATATACGCTTTAAATCATATAATTTCAGAAAAACAGTAATTATTCATATGGTAATCTTGTTCCAATTATGTTATTTGTATGGAAACTCTATCAACAAATTATACTACTACGACTACTACTACAACAAAAACTACTCCTACTACTTCTACTGATAAAAATATTCATAATAATGATGATAATAATAATAATAATAATAATAATAATAATAATAATAATAATAATAATAATAATAATAATAATAATGTTATTACTACTGTTCCTACACTCTGTGTGTCGGCCGGGGTGTTCTGTATGTAATATAAGTAATAACTAGAAGGTATTACATGCTAACGACCGAACGGAGGAGGCACAAGTGTAATTACACACATATATATATATATATATATATATATATATATATATATATATATATATATATATATATGAAGCAATCCAACAAAAGATATAAGCGTCAACTAATATCTTATAATTAGTGAAACATCCGGATAAAAAACTGAAGCTCAATTTATCATTAACATTGAATATGGACACATTTCGCGACTGGATAACTTTGCCGGCCCCTTCAATTTCACATATTTGGACTGCTGTTTGTATCTTGGAGTAATGTCCTTCCTGATTATGCTTCTCAACTTGTATGACCTGGATGGACTGTATGGATTCAACAAAAGTATGTTTTTGGAGTGATATGTTTGATGTTATGTATTTTTATATATTTGTGTATATAATTTTATATATTTTCAAAGCGTAATTTTATTGCCTGTAGTAGTATAACTGCGGTAATGGTCCTCTGAAGAGAAGAATTATCTTTGAAAACTCATGAGCTAAGGACTTAAGGATGCTTTGCATGAACTTTGAATTCTAATAAAATTTGATTGACACCTTATTTTATTACTTCCTTTTATATTATAATATATATATATATATATATATATATATATATAATTTTTATTATTATTTCATATATCCACATGAAATGTTATGAGGAGATATACTATCAATACAGGAGTAGAGCTAGATAGTAAGTTATGAAAATATATTTGTGGCAATTAAGCCATGAATATATTGTCATAACTTACTATATATATATATATATATATATATATATATATATATATAGAGAGAGAGAGAGAGAGAGAGAGTGAGGGAGAGATATAAAGAGAGAGAGAGATGGAGAGAGATTATTTGAAATAAGTATTAGTAAAATGTACGATAGGATAATATCGTGCACATTTCTCTTGTCCCCACGACAAAAGTTGAAGAAAGCTGGGTGGTTAACATTTTCATAGTCTTAGTAGGCCTCCGTCTGTCAGGATCGACCATGGGAGATTAATCCCTAGCCTAGGTGTCCTGGCTGTGTGGTGTGTCCTCTCCAGGGTGTACACTACAGATGTAGGTTTAGTTGGTTGAATCTTGTTGGATGCTAGCCTGTGCGGTGTGATATACAAGACAGACTGTTGCTCATGTAGCACATTCCCCCATCTTCACGTCACTGATAGATCCAAAGGAACAGCAAGGCTGTTATTGATTGACACTAACGCAGGTGCAGGAACTGCCAGAATGAAGCCCTTAGTTTATTGCTAATGGAATGAGGCGCTCGTACCGGGAATGCGGATGGCGCTTTTCAGGCATTTTTGTAGGTCAGAGTACGCTTAATCTAGTGCGCGCGATTCTCAAAACCGCACTTTACCTTGTGTCGAACCAGCTGGCAAGAAGGTAAATAACATACCTGGTGTACATGTTGTATATCCGAAGGGTTCGTTGTAGAGTCGAGGGCAAGGTGATATTAGTGCTGCTTACAATACATAGATCTCTCGAGTCCATTTGTTATACTGTGTCGTTTTTAATATGTTGAAGATTCGAATTTTTGTTTGGCATTTTTGCGTTTACAGATATCTGTTTTCACAGGCCAGATCATATGTTACATTGGGTTTAGTGTCAGATAATAATTGAGATTCAGTTACAAAGTTGAACTATATATGCAAGCGTCGTGCTATTTGTTTTGTTTCGGATCGCAATTTAAAGCGGTCGTTAATAATTGTTTTGTTGAAACATAATGGCTATTTGAGAGTATTATCTTTTGTACGGTTGTTTACAGTTTCTTTTGTTAATTTTTTTTTTCATCGTAACTGCCCTTTGTTTAGCGTAATTATTGTTTTGGTCGTTCTGTGTTTCTGTCACGTGTTCATAAAAAAGATGACGGCATATCACGTGTTTTTATCTTTCTTAATAAGTATCCAATAAATATAAATCTAATCCAATAAAAATATTACAGATATTTATTTTGAAATGCAGGTGGGGTACTTTATTATACTTATTTAAACGTTTTGAAATTCTTCAAAACACTGAAATGTGGAGAATATTCATTAATTAGTGTTTTAATAGCCATTGTAAAAATTACTAAAACATCAAAGGTATGTGATTTAAAAGGCAAGCTTCCATCAGCTTTGAACGCGCTTTGCATGAAACTTTGTATGAAACTAAATATAATACAGATTTAGACCCCTTTATTCGTAGCATATATGTTCAGATATTTAAAATGATATGTCATTTGTTTAAACCTGAATGCTGTACATCAAATAGATACTTATTAAAACCTTAATTTATGTGTATATACACCTATCCTGTCAAAATAAATAAATAATCAATAAGAAAAGCATAAATGATAAGTAGACAAAACCTCCATAGCATACACAAAATATCATTTCCACATGTAACAATTGTATTTCTATCTAACTACAACACTAACGAATTACACAACACTTTAGAAAAGACATGGCAACAGCTAAAACATAACCAACCAACTCAATATACAACACACCATAAATAGGGGAAAAAGAGTAACGAACCTACATTCTCTACTAAGATCTACCAACATACACAACACTCTTCCACCTTGAAGCAATACAACATAGATGCAAAGTATGGCAACACATCACCATTAACGGCATATTCACATCTTCTGGAATCAACGTTTAATTTGAACTCTCCACTCTCTCTGCGATAGCTTCAATGTCGTTTATCTAATATACAACACCAGATGCACAAAAAGCAACTGCGTTAGTGAAACTGGCTCTGAGTTAAACCTACGTTTTTACAAAGACACACATTAGAGACAAATCACCTTATGATAAAATAGCCATTCATTATAATCTGCAAACTTATATTATAGACGACATCAAATGCATCCTTATAGCCTCTAATTTAAAACCAGTACAACGCAAGAAAATACGAAACAAAACATATTCTGAGACTCACCACCGACATCACAGGACTGAATAGGGATTCAGGACTACCTAATTAATATTCATTTAAATTCATACAGTACAAACTGACCAAAAACATTTTCCACCGAAGATGTAATGTTTGTGTAGTGGGAAAATAACTTATTCTTTTTTATCAGTATTTTTAAATTTGTTTCATATTTTAGATTTCTTCCTATTCTCACATTTTACCTATATAATACACATTATTTTTACTATACCTCTATAGTTATTTATCCACAATTTTATTATACTGCATTTTATTTTGGTTAATTTCGATTAATTCGTCATATAATTTGTAAGAGAGTTTTTTCGTCCAAATGTTCTTCACTGATATTCTTTATATTAAATGTCAAACACAATCCTGTATTTCGCTAGCAAAGTATTTCTGGCTCAAAATGTGTTACATTAAAAATCAAATTCCCTTTTTCCATCTTCTGTCTTCACTCCCTACCGAACAGGACAACAGTTTATAGGTCTATATCCACTTCAGTCTTGGAAGATGTCTACCCCTTATAGAATTTAGCCTATAAAATTGAGAATTAAACGACGATTCAGAGATATGTGGATAGGTGCACACTAGTCAAATATACGCATCTCGGCATCAGATTGGTTTTACTTTATTTCTCATAGAGCTACTTACTCATTACATTGAAAGAAGATCACCGGAAGCGACCGAAAATTCTATTATTTAAAAGAAAGAGTTTGTATTCCTATAGCCAACGGATAAGAAATAAATAAATAATTTCATACACATATTTATATATATAAACATTGAGTTTGGTTATTATTACTAGTAGTAATAGTAGAAATAGATGTAGTATTATGAGTACTAGCTGTATTTTATAAGTATTGCTGTGTCTCTTTCTACTTTTAATAATTATTATCATCAATATTATTGTTATCATACATATTATGTTTCCCATTTTTTTCTTATCGTTCTATAATAATTATAATAATAATAATAAAAATAATAACAATAATAATAATAATTATTATTATTATTATTATTATTATTATTATTATTATTGTTATTATTATTATTATTTTATTTTTTTATTTTTCTATTTCATTTTATTTTTTTGTGGGAAAATGTTTCCTCTTTACTCTCTGGCAGCCATGATCGATCGCTTTTATCATTAAAATATTTATTGTAAAAGGAGAAAAAGGTGATCGGAAAGAAAGTGAATTTCCTTAGCTAGATATATTAGATGTTCGGTGCAAAGATCAACGATTAAAAGAGAAATAAGAAGCCGGGGCGTCGTGCAACTGCGCAGCTGGTTAAACCTGAACATACGTGGCTCGTGTCGTACATTGGACGAAATATCTGATAACGATTCTAGCTTTGTGCGCCAATAATTAAACGGCCGCCTCTCTGTACGAGGCCAAGCACTTATACACCAATGACCTCGGTGGTGTATGTTTCTTCCGTCGCAGTTAAACTTACACCTGAGGTCGAATCATTAAGTTAAATGTTGGTGACCGATCTTATTCTAGATTGCTTCCTGATAAAATTCAAGTGATCTTTTGACAGAAACACCAATTTAGATTATTTTGCTATATAACATTTCGGAACTCAAATAAATGTATTGAATCACCTTACAGCAATGATGTGCGTCTTCAATTACTTTCTATCAGAAGTGCCAAAAGCGCTAAACCCCAGTTACTTGGATCTTGTTCCTATACAACCATACAACCATACACTATACAATGTATATTCAGAACCCATTTTTTCTTGCAGCTGAAATGAACGGATTTAGCATATATTAGTATATAATGTCGATCAAAGCAGATGCGTTTCTAGAAATAAAAAAACAGGGGCATTTCAAATCGACTAGGTTTCTAAATAAGATGTTATATTCTAAAATTCTAAATTATTTGAATTACTGAAACATAATATTTGTACGTTTTCTCATTCGAACAAAACAAATACGTCTACATGAATCATGTTTCATGACGTGTTAATACTATTGCAATCATATGGAAACAAGCATTAGTTGTATTATCTTGGCTACAATTCTCCTGTTAGCTGTTATTCTCGCAACGTATCAGTCGATGTAAACCCGGGCATCATTTAACTGCATCTTTTCGCACTTGAAATCTTTACGCGTGAATCTATACAACATTTTGACATGAAGATTTGATTTCATCGACTTGGTAGATTGTTGTCGTTTTGTCTGCCATGATCGAATAGATGTGTTAATAAATTATCATGGAATTCTTAGTTATTATTCTGTAGTTAAGATTAAACCCTCAGCCCGAAGAAGACTTTCACTTATAACTGATGTTTGATTTACATCGTTATCCGCTATAATCTAAACAAACAAATAACAATCAAGGTGGGGATATTAGTGTGAGTCATCCAAATTATCAATCCACATATAAGAATGTCTACAACATGAGCAATTTCGATAAAGCAATATTATTGACTAATGAATGCACACTGCACACATCAACTATTCTTACTCAAAAATGCTGGTTACATTCGGCTATGTAACGAGCGCAAACATTTTAACATTAATCTGCAAATATATCAATGTAACAATCAGTAAACGAAAATCTAATATTTTAATATAACTTTTTCTTTGAAAAAATGCATATTGCTTATAATGTATTCGAAAAGTATTAATACGGTGTACGAGGCGTTGGCCAACATTCATTTTACTAAACTTGTTTCGCTCATTGAACCCTACCGTTTTTATTTCCATTAGTTAACTCCGAATAATAAAATATTTATATTTTCGAAATTCAATGTAGGACAATATATGTTATTTAAACAGATTAGTTTTACAATTAAATACGTGGTTATTACTAAAACATAGTGAACCTAAATTTAATTATATATCTCTCTATATATAGATATATACTTAAATATATATATATATATATATATATATATATATACATGTAGTTTCATTAATATTTAGAATATTTCATATATATCTGAATATTAATTTTATAAAATAAAGTAATTATAATAGCCCAACAGTGTAAACCCAGATCTATGTCATATCCAATATTTTTTATTTAATCTTATACCATATCAATGTAATGAAAGACAAATTCACGTAATTTTATAAAACCTGTTTTTTTAATTCAGAATGCAATGGTTTCGGCATAGACCAAGATATTTGTAAAATACTCATGTGCATAAATGTGTTAGTGTTGCCATCATTTTTTAAATTGTTTTTTGATTTTATATCATGTATGTACACATATATAAGTTGTTATATATATATATATATATATATATATATATATATATATATATATATATATAGGTATAGAGAAAATTGATCGTAATCTATATCAAATAATTTTGTGTTTTCTTTTACTTATATGTTGTGTAAATATATATATATATATATATATATATATATATACAAATATGCATATATATATATATATATATATATATATATATATATATATATATATATAAAATATTTGTTATTGTTTATTTATCTATGGACGTATACGTTTCGTCTCTTTTTAATCAAGACTCATCAGCATAGAAGTATGACTATTCACTACCGGTCACACGATTCAAAACCTTGGATTACAAGTATTTTTCAACCCCAATCCAACGTCGCTAACCGATAGGCCAATTCTGAACAGCTTATAAACCATGATAATGTTAACACATTTAAAAGCGGCGAGACATACAGGTGTGCGTATGCATGTATATATGTATATGTTTAACTTTCCCAGTGTATCTAAATACTAGTGTTCTTTTGTGTAATTATTATTATTGTTATTGTTATATTTCCTGTTTTCTCTAATAACTATTTTTCTATTCAAGGAGTTTCCAATTATTATTATCTAATTTTGTAATTATATTTTTTATTTTTTTATAATAATGTTTCTTATTATTTAAATTTAATTAGTTTCTATATTTTGTCTTTATTATTTATATTTTGTGTAGTGTCTCTTTCTTCTATTCTACATAAATAATAGTTATTCTACTCTCTATCTTTATAATCGGAATTTTCTTCTATACTCACATGTCCATCAAATTTATACTTTGTAAAATCCCTTGCTTCTCGTCGGGTACTCTTTATATTTGGACAAATTCAGACACCCATCAACATTGTTTCTAATTATGATACGTGTGCGTTTTAAAAATAGAATTATTTTTTAAAGCCATACATTTACTTCGAAGTTTATCCAGATTTACTCTCTTATAGACTTCTTAAATCTTAATTATTCTAATTTATGTTAACTTAAACTGCACTTTGCCCATTTTTTAAATAAAATTTAATTCGTACGTTGTTGTTTATTTAAGTTTTCTTCGTCGATTTTCTTAAACTTACTTAATTATTTAATTATGTCAAAAGCTTTTTCTCATCTATTTATATTATTTCATTTTTTTAATGTATTTTTAGTTTTATTCATCAGTCATTATTATTTTATTATTCTAATTCCAGATTTCACTTTCTCATATTCCCAATTTTACTTTCTCATATTCTTAATTTTATGTTCTCATGCTCCCGATTTTACTTTCTCATATGCTTAATTTTATGTTCTCATGCTCCCAATTTTACTTTCTCATATTCTTAATTTTATTTTCTATTGCTCCCAATTTTACTTTCTCATATTCTTAATTTTATTTTCTCATATATCCCAATTTTACTTTCTCATATTCTTAATTTTATTTTCTTATGTTCCCAATTTTATTTTCCTATATTCTTAATTTTATTTTCTCATATTCCCAATTTTACTTTCTCATATACCTTATCTAACTTCATTTATTTAAATTATATTTTATTTCACTTTACTGTATTCTAACATTATCATAACATTTTATTTTATTAAAATTCATTTTTTTTTCATTGTATTAAACTTTACTGTATACTAATATGTTTGGTTATAACAGCACAATTTTAGTCGCTTATTGTGTAATGCTATCATTGTTTGTGTTTTTCTAATTTTTACGTTTTTTAATGTATTTCCTCATAGGTGTTTTTCTCTTATGTAATTTCTCCTTCTCAATTAAACCTGTATGGTGTATGCTCCGAATGTTCTAACTGTCTTGATTAATTATTCAATTCGCTGTCTTCTTCTGCTTCAAAACTTCTCTCACTTGTGTTGGGCTTTGGTACATACATCTTATATTTTTTCTCAAGCGACTCTTGTATGTAGTGTCATAAAAGGCGCTGACGAAGATAATGAACAATTAAATATGTCCAAAAAGACTTGGACACTATCGTACGCCGATTAGTAGTTGGTTTCGAATTTTTGGAACAATGCTCAAACTATATTGATCTATCCTAACATCATATATATATATATATATATATATATATATATATATATATATATATATATATATATATACATGTGTGTGTGTGTGGGTGTGTGTGTGGGGGGGGGGGTGCGTGTGTGTGCGTCTGTGCATGTGGTCGATGAGAGGAATACAAAGAGAAGTTTCGCTTATTATTTATTGATTATATCGTAAATATACTGGTGTCATGTTATCTAATGCATTCATATATTATATATAGAAGACATTACGTACATACACGCACATATATATATATATATATATATATATATATATATATATATATATATATATATATATATATGTTAATATATTTATGTATTTATATATATGTATATGTGGATGTCAATATATAGTCATTCACAAAAGGCCGTTTTGCCTTATTACGGCCTTTTATTATAGCTAGACGTGGCCAGTGTTCTCACGCTGAGATTTTAAATCCGAATACTAGATCACTTCTGAGAAGCGGTGTCGGGAATCTTATCTTCCGCCATTAAAAGTAAGCGAAATGTTAATGTTTATATGGTTTTTTAGTTTATATTTAACTTCATGTAAACCTAGAGAATTTTACGGCAAATAAAAATCTTAATTTCTCTTACTAAAAAGTGAACGCTACAAAATCGATAGGCTATCAACTATTTAATCTGACTACAAGATCAACGAAATGTTTAAAGGTAGACAGACTTGTAAGGCGGCAGGAGACGCCACCCACAAGCAAAGGTTATCACCAGATCGTGCACATTGGCAAAGTGGAAAATGTGTTTAATACGTGAAAAGGAGAACATTTAACTGGGGGAAAATAAGTAAATAACATTGTTTCGATGTAAGTCACCATTGTTGTTTCCGACGTGAAGTAGGGGTGTTACAATCCAGTTGATTCGTCTTACATAGCACACCTTTGATATTTTAGTATTCGAAGCTGCTCTCGATACGGTCAAACCCATGGTTAAATAGCAATGCAAAAATCAACATTATCATTCCGGGGAAGGCAAGTTAGATATAAAAATACTTAAAAAATTTTGATTCAATAAATATATTCAACATTTCACATTTTTTTGTTTAAATAAAACTAATTAAATAAGTAAAGGCAAGACAGAAAAAAATCGATATAATTCATAAATATCCTCGCGGCTTTGAAGTTGCATCATTTCATTTACAAATTGAGATTCGTCAACTATACACACATCTTTTTCCTACATCGAGACTAGATAAAAAAGAAAGAGACCACTTAAGTTTGTTATTGCGCAGGTCACAGGCCGGAAATTGTCACCTGTTATCTGACTACCTAACTATCGTAGCTGGAAATTAAGTCAGACTGTAATCTATACAAATATGATAGACGTGTATATATTTCTGTCTCTTTGTGTTCGAGTGCATATTTGTATGGTTACACGATATTTTAACTTGAACTGTTGTACAAAGGATCAGATACGAATGCTCGTTGTGGTACAAACCCAGAACAACATGTGAAGTGAAAATTACTACTGTTACATTTCTTAACATATTCTTCTATATTTGTAAGATGTACATGCATATATACTAGGGTAATATTTCAAATACACTTAAAGCTGTCATATATTTATGAAGGTAATAAGTCGTTACCATTCGTAACTAATTAGCCGCGTTGTATCTCGCCGAAAACATTGTCTATTCTTTAAGTACCTTATCGTGATAGAATGTACACACCGTTCAAATAATCAATGCAATTAATGAAATAATTTAATTGATATGTTAGATTAGGAACATTTGTTTGCAAATATGATTTCGCGTGTGCAATTAATGACTACAATAAAAACTTATATTGTTAATATTTACATTCGACTGTTCATCTCTGTTGTATTAAAGCCTAAATCATACCGAATAGGAAGAGAATAATCAAGAAGAAACATTTAATAAATAGGATGTTTGGGCAATAGAGAATGCGGGGTAGTTACGATATACGACAAGGCTCAGTGATAAATAGCGGTGTATAAACAGGTGTTACATTATGACGGGCCCTGTATTTAGAAAACAGGTTAAGTAGCTAGTATGGATTATGAACTGGGTGAAAGAAATAGGATGAAGTGCAATTTAGGGGCATTGATAATTTGGGACAAACAAAATGATTCATTCTGGGAATCATAACATAATGGATGTATGCTGGCCGAGATGAAACGCTCGGATCAAAACGGTAAGATAAAAAGCGATATTGAGTTCTGTTATGACATTCGTTGAAGGGTCAAAGGGCTCTGACGTCACAGATCTCTGGTGAGAAATTAGCTTTCTAGTCAGTTCATCATGGAGGCGGTAGATGGAAAGACGTCCATAAACTGAGCTCTGCAATGTTTGGGTTTGGGTGACATCGCCAGATATGGGCTAAGACGTAGAGTAAGATCCCAACGGCGGACACAAGAAAATAGCCGATTGCATCCGTCACATTTCCACAAAGCAGTATGAAAGAAGGACAGGGTTTGAGTGAACGAACCGACAAATGGAAATCTCTCCGATTGAAGTGTGAAATAAACGAATGGAATCTCTCTCAAAAAGTCTTGTCTTCGAACGTTTTTGTCCTCGTGCATGAAAACAGAGTGTAACCACAAGACAGGTACACCACTACGATCACGAGCCAGCAACGGAGATGAGTGTGCGAGCAAACCCACGACCGACAGTGAAGCAAAAATCTATAAGGTAACTTGTAATATTGATTTAAAAGGTAAGAACAATTTGAAACCTATTAAGCACATTATAAGTTTAAAGGCAGTTTAAAGGCTAAACACTATTGTTAAAATGTTAATTATTCTGCATATAAATGAACGTTAAATTTACTAAGAGGCTCGGCTGACGTTTCTAACTTTCGCAGTGAGTTTCGTGTTGTTTCGATTTTTGGGTGGTGCCGAGAAACACCGACCCCGGGCGTGCGAATTACGAATTATACAAATATATATAGAAAAAGACGTGCAAAGTATAGTTTTAAAATTAATATTAATTACAAAAAAGGATTATGTTACACAGGGGCAAGAAACACAATGAAAAATAAAGTAATAGTTTAGAAAAGATCCGTGGATAAATCATGAAATTGCTAAAAAAATAATGGGGTTCAAGTTATAGTTTTAACAGTTGCCAAAAAGTTAAGAATATCATGTTTAACTCATGGCAATATTTTAAATTAACAAGTAAAAATAACCCTGCAAGGTTGTTTATTATGCGAGCTTTACCACGTAAATAATAAGTAAAAACGAAATTAGTATGCCATTCTTCTTAATCCTGTTGCGTTTAGCTATAATAAACGTATAGCATATGTTATTACAACACTAATGAAATATAGACATATTATAGTTTGGTTTTTATTTTGTTTGAAATTGTTCTACCTTCAGAAAAACAGAAGTACGTTAATACATATATTATTTCATCTCAGAACATGTATTTACAAACATATTGACTTTTTACGGTATGTAGTACCACATTTTTATCTGGAGACGCCTGAAACGCAGGGTTCTTTATGTTTGGTAGCTGCTGCCATAATAGGTGGGCCTCATTACGATTATGTATGATACAACAGTACGTTGATTAACATTAAATATATTTTTGCATGGGGACTCGCTCTGACACGGATGAAAACGTATGTAGACAATGCCTCTTGCATTGACGCAATCAAACTGCTTGACTACTTTAAATATTGATCCCTCAGCTTATTCACAATCTGAATCCAGTACTTGCCGATACATGCATAAGTTATATACATATTAAAGTAACATTTTGTCAAACATCGGCCTTTTTTCTGAGAAAAAACTGTAGTATCTGTTCTGATACTACACATCATGTTTCTGTCCGTGGTCAGTAAAAGAGAAATCATTCTAGAGTGAGGCAATTTTTATTTTATTTCCAATCAAGTGTGCCTCTTTTGAGGGAGCCAGAATGTTCCCACATTAAAAACTGACCTTGCGTCTAACTCTGCCCTCGTGAAGATTACATTTTGTAGTGCGGTTAAAATAGTTATGCTCGTTTTAGAGTTCAAAAGTATACGTTCTAAAAAAACAACAACAACGGAATCATAGTAATTATCAAATTAACGTTCAATATATATGCATATTTTTAGAACAACATTATTCATAACAATCTACTATTTCACTATTAAATAAATTGTAGATATTTATATGCTGAACCATAACTAAACTAAACCTATACTTTATATTTAAAATTACATATAATGCTAGTATATATCCATCGTATATTTTCATAAGAAAGTTGGTCCAAATAATCTGGCCCCTTGTAACGTATCTGCGAGTAAACACGAATAAGCACTTTAGATTTGAATAATGCCCGGTTTGCCTCAGAGCTTGAAAAGAACCATAATAACAGTCGATCAATTTTAGCTTCTATGGGCAGTCTAGATGAAAAGTTATTCAATGCGAACTCCAATCGTTAAAGAAGATCGATGAACATGCAAACACTATTTGCATTTGGTAAACCAATCCATGATTAACAACAACTAGAATATATCACAAGATATATGCAGGGTGTCTCTTTATTACAAGCGTACACTATATATTTCAATTTTATAAAAAAACACCTTAGAAAAACAAAGTTCTACGACAGGTATATGCAATATATATACAGCCTTTTGAATTACACATTTCATACTTACAGATATATAGAGACACATATGGACATACTCTATCACGTAAGTAAAAATATGTAATATATTCACAAAATAAACCTTGTATATGTAGTAGGGTATTGTATCTCGCCAATTGTAATAATTTGGGATATGGTACGATTACTCATTAAATGGTAATTTTTAGAGAGAAAATAATATAACCACGTTACTCACCGTGTTCGCTAAAATACATATCTCATAATTCATAAAGATAAGTGCATTAGTTTAGAAGTTCCCTTTCACATTATATCAGTGAAGCTTACGCACGCGCATCGATTGCTGTGAAGCAATTTTTCATTTGATGAATTGTTTCTATCTTGCGCAATTAAAAGGATTTAGGAGGAACATTCCTTTAAATCATATAAAGTTTACAAACAGTTATGCGGCCATGTTGCTAAGTGATATTATTTAGGTATATATTATTGATTCTATTGTAAGATCAACATACTGTTTTACTATGGTTATTTGTTTTATTAATTACTATTTTGTAAGTATTTAGTTCATCATTTTCATCATTATTATTATTATAATGTAAGAAAGCCATTTTAATTTTATTTTTAAATGTATCGATTAATTTATTCCGTAGCTATACAATTAATGTAAACACCATGAACCAGTTTGAGTTAATTAATATAGTTAGATTATTTGAATTAGGTCGTATTTGTATTTACATCCATGCAGGAACGATAAAATAATCTCCGGTTTTAAATTCAGGATATAAACATTTAATTTTATAATAGCCATACTTCGGCAATGCATAGATTTCAAAATCTGCATCAAGGTTTATAGTATCTGATATGTTTAATTATAGACTAATCTTTAAATTATGGGATGATTTGAAGTGCTAAATACCAAATGTACTTAGCTAATTAAGTTTTAGCGTATGTTTCATAATTAGAAAAGTTACAATGCATGGCAATTCTATGTTTAATCTGATTTAAATTGTAGCCGATATATCAGAAAGTGTTATTAACGTATTAGCATTACCAGTGTAAACATTGATATACTTACTATTATTTCTCATAGTTATTCCTGCTATGTGCATTATTCCTATTAGTATTAAGTGTGTTTTTCTTGTAACTATTTCCACGATTTATCAGATTCCATTTAATAGTACACCTGTAAATCACATCACCGTATATATTGTTATTTCCAAGAGGGAAAAGCTTCTTATTTATACAGTTACAATTATTAGATGTGTCCGTTGTTCTGTTATAATTTAATTCATTTTGGGATCTTTTAATTTTTAAATTATAGATGTACTCATATTTTATCGTATTAAAAAGAGTTGAATAGTCAATCCTTATTGTATTTTTAGTTTATAACTTTACTATACTTATGTGGAGATTGAAAACTATTCAGGATTATTTTATCGAACTTCCCTTCTTGATATATTTATTTGAACATTTACAGAGTATGAGTTTTTTTATCAAATAGCATCTCTTCTTCTGTATTTCTTATTTTTTAATTATTTTAATTATTCACTAGGTGATTTGAAATGTCTTTATTATTGGGAGCGATATTCGTAAGGGTAGGCTATATATTTGCATTAGTATGCTAGGCTTCTTTCCATTGAGTTTTTATATGTAAATTCTTCATTTGATTATTCATAACTATTTTATGATTCATATTTCGTTCTGTTATTATGGTTTATAAACATCATCTATGAACTTAACCTTATCCTTATAAATTGAATTAATGAGGGCATTATTGTGATAAGTAACATATCGGTCAAAAAAAAATTATTACGTGATAGTTTAGAAAATTCATTAAAGATGTTGGCATAATAATTTCAGTATAAAGCTGGGCTGATTTGAATTGTGCAATGTTTTATTAAGTTGATTGGAATTGGTACTAGTATTAAGATATAATGTAAGCTCTGAGAAGTTTATGATTTTCTGATAGCTATCTGTATTTATCCCCAAAGTATATTTCATCTAGAATGCAGGCAAGTAACTTTTAATTCTATTATAAATTCGGTTAGAGGCGTCAATTTTATAAAGCCATTATTCCTAATATAGGAAGTGTATAAGTATTTCGTTCAAAAGATATACTGCCACTTGACAAGTAACTTTTGTGGAGCAATGGAACCAATAAAAATAGTAAAATGTTCAGTTGTATTAAATATATATGTATATATAATATATATATATATATATATATATATATATATATATATATATATATATATATATATATCGCTCTATTTCATTCTCTGTCTTTCTATATATATATATATATATATATATATATATATATATATACATACATGTATTTATACATATATATATATGTATATAAATATATATACATATATATGTATAAATATATCTATATGTATATTACCAGAGATGAAAGATTTAGAATATTTTCGTTACAGCTTACAAGCTACACATCTATTCCGCTCCGGCTTGAAAACTATCGGATCTAAATAGATGTATATAACCTATCGATACACTGATCAACCAGGGAGAAAGAGGTTTTCGAAATGCTCACTTTGATATATACCTTACTATAACTGACAAACTTCAATCTGAACCCTGCGAAACGGATAATTCCAGCACCAAACTAATTCGCAGACAGGATAAACAGGACGTTACCAAAAGTTCCGTCTGTATACCAGCCTCTTAAAAAAATATGTGGATTCCTAAACAATTTGAGTACTATTCTTTTTCAAACATTCCTTTACAACACACCAGCTGTTTTTTTTTACGTGTTGTTGGACATCGTCCACCCTGACTTCACGCTCTCTTCTCAACATAAGACTCTTTACCTTTTGGCCTTTATTTTGTTTGATTTTCTGTAAAATTTTCAAAGCTTAATGTTGCCGATAATATTTACAATTACATTTTCGGCTTTTCTCTATCCTCTGATGAAAAGAGTTTATCTTTGAAAATCCA
The DNA here is from genome assembly GCA_963556195.1 of Sepiola atlantica. Taxonomy (NCBI): domain Eukaryota; kingdom Metazoa; phylum Mollusca; class Cephalopoda; order Sepiida; family Sepiolidae; genus Sepiola; species Sepiola atlantica. The sequence goes on along the minus strand of OY744517.1, from coordinate 171,418,383 downwards.
TGGGTTAAGGATATGAAACTCTTTGCTCTGAACTTTTGTATGTTCTAATAAATATTGTACCTTTACATTTTTTTATTCTCATCTTTCATCTCTGGAATTGATTGCTCTATCTAATATATTGAGCTTTATATTATCAGATAGATTGTTATTAAACGATAATTCAATTATCTTTAATTTAGTGCAACAATTAAATATTTATATATGTATAGTGTGAAAATATATATATATCAAAATAAGCTGCATAGAAATCCTCATGTTAAATCCCCGGGAGAATTCATCACAACAATTGCTATATTTTCATACAATACGTATTGAGCACAATTGAAATCAATTCTAAAAATATATTTACGTCATATATTATATTATTTTATAATATTAAAACATATATGTATATACATGATATCGTAATAATTTTATATATATATATATATATATATATATATATATATATATATATATATATATATATATGAGGATAAAATGCAGAATATATATTCGGCATTTTATCCTCGTCTATATATAATGCTGTGAAATACAGCATGTGTGAAAAAGGGAGACGGAAAAATTAATTTCAATACAGGAAAAAATCATCGAGAAACGAGAGATTTTACCGGTTTCGTTATGATCAACGAACGTCTTCATAAAAAAGTGACGATTTTAAATTCATTCGATAACGGTAAAAAAACATAGGAAAAAGTAGAACGCACACCGATAAGTTATTGCCACGTGTTTAACTATTTGTAAAAAGTAAGAATAATGAAAAGCGTGCAACAGAGACGTGGAAATGGGAAAAGGGGGAAAAAGAGGAAGTGTAGAAAAAGGAGCAGAAATAGAAATATGGATGAAATTTAGTAAAAAAAGAAAAGTAACTTTAACCGGGATCGCAATTTTTTCAAAAGATTTGTAGTATATTGAATTGTTTCAGTGCGGTTTTTGCCAGATATTTGCTTAATAAATGCGATTAATGTCTGAGGTTTACGTTAGATTGTGATGAGAGAAGTATTATAGCACTTTCGATACACTTGCGGCGTGGAAGAGAGTGTTCGGTCTTAAGGAGGGTGCAGTTTGTAAAGTCAAAATTATGGGTAAACGCTTTTCTGTGTATGTCGAGTGCGTTAGTGGGATTGTTGTGTTTTAGGTCATGTTTGTGTTCGAAAATGCTGGATTGTATATTTCTGTCGGTTTGATCAATATAAACCATCAGACATGCGGCACACTTTATTTTTTATGCTGACTAGGGATAAAAGTGTATATAGTGGGTACTTGTAAATTATCTCGTTGTTTGACAATTTTGTCCTGTATTTATTTATTATTCTTTTGTTTTTTTTAATACACACACACATATATATATATATGATTACAACAACGTATATTGTCTCTCACCTATCTAATTGAAAATTATAGCTTCTATACCAAGAATTAATTATGCGAATATGATTCGGCAACGACTTAAGTCAATTCCCGCTGCGTTTTGTCGGAAAGTATGCGTTCATATAGTTGTATTTCAATATGTGGTTTTCATTTCATTCGACTGAACATCTCCCTCCAAGAGAACTATTAATATAGAAGATTACATGAATTGTAATTTACTATAACTGTCATTGAACTGCAACTTCACCAACAAGTCATCTTCAAAGAACACATATATTTGCGTAGCAGTTTTATAACTTTAGTCTTTCTCTCTTGCTATTGTCTGATACCTTTCTAGAGCGAGAGTGACATTTATCGGTTACTGTAACGAGAGGTCATCTCTCAAACACTAACCACCTTAGCAAACTTCAGTCGGTTAATCCAATAAAAGCGTTCCGCATGTTTCAGCATCTATTTTCCCATGTCGAATTTGGTTAAAACCAGCCACATGATAATAAATCGTTTTGAATAATAACTGGGAAACAAATAAGTAGCTATTTTTATTCCTACCCATGTATCAATAAGTAGTTAATGATTTTTGAAGTTGTCATTTTTTGTAGGGTATATAACGTCAATAAGCACAGCTTATAATTGCTACAATGCGTACGAGATATTGAACATGCATTACATTTACAGACGGGTTTAAACTATTTGCTGGAGAGCTTTCTACTTAAATAGCTTCTTTCCTTGTGCTGCTAGCCTCTGGAACCCCCTCCCTGCCCCCTGTTTCCCCGACAGTACTGATATGCAGTAATTACAAACTAATGTAAACAGACATCTCGCTGCGCAGATCCCAATTTAGGTTGAACCCCCAGCCACCTTCTCCCTTTTTTTCTCAGTAGCCCCTTACGTCTACAGTGGCGGCCTGCCTTGTTCAGGGTGAAGTATGCTAAACAAAAACTATAAACGGTAAATATAATGATAAAGAAGAAATACTAATTAAATTGTATAATTTACAAACATTAAGAATACATAAATAGCGACTGGATTTACTTATGATAGGAATCGATTAATACGGATATTGATTGAGTTTTCCCGGTGTAACATGATCAGACGCAGACGTCAACTTGATGATCTTATTTTTGATATCCCGTTTTGCACAAAAAGCATTCAAATCAAATGAAAATAATAGGTACACATTGCGTTCCCGTGATTCATCGGCAATAATTAATATAGGACCATGTTATACGCATGTTTATGACATCACATTGTTCTTTTCATACAAATATGCATGGGATATTTCATAAATTATATCATGGGGCAAACAGTTTTTTATACTTGCCTTTTCGTAATACAAACATGAAGTATTTTTTTATCACATTCCTCTATATTGCATAAGCAAGTTGACACACAGGTTCTCGTTTGATGACCGAGGTAAGCAACGTTATGATCAGTACCACATGTGTGACCATTTAGGAATACCAGGCGCTGTATGTGGAAGGACGATTTCACTCTGCAAAAACTAAGTCTGTGGAAAAAATTCACCGAGATATACGTGTTGAATTTAACATTCTCTGGAAACCTAGAAACCTATAACCCGAAGAAGTAAACCGACTCAACCAGCCCTAGATGAATGTCACACCAATACAGGAGGCAATGATACATAAAAGAATAATAAATGTTATTTAAAAAAGGATATAATATTCATTTATTGAAATATAACTTTAAAGTCATGTTCTGTCCAGTCGAAGAAATCGTCATATACGAATTGCTGATTTCTATGAAGCGGAAGTTTTATTTCCAGACAATATATTCCACAGAACGTTCATTCGTTATGGTGTCAAGTAATTCAAATCATGTTCATGGGGTATGGATGTTTACTCTAGCGAAACAAAGGTTTTTGTTGTCCAAACTATCTGTTTGGAACTAATGAGGCAAGTTCGGAACCAGGGAAGGGCCTTCGGCATTGATAATGTGTATAATAGCTGTTAACAGTATACATATCCATACGAATAACATTAAAACAAGAAAAGCGAAGAGGAATGATGTCAGAAATGCTTGAATGTCGCCAAGCAATATATATGCAACAATCACTTTGAGTTTTGTGCGATTTTAGTTTCGAGGGACAGATACAATGACAACGTTAATTTAGGTAAATTACGGATAGGTGAGCAGTGGTCGCGCATGATTATTTCGGGTATCCTCCTGCCGTTCAATTTGTAAAATAGTTAAAAGTATGGGAAAAAGATAGGAAAAAGAATAAGTTAAGAAAAAAGTCAAAGAGGAAAAACATTCCTCGCGTCCCTACTCCCTTCTTGTTGTTCTCTTCACGTGACTTTTTCTTCCAATCGCATTCTTTGTATAAATTTGAAAACTTTTCCGTTTTAAAATAAAGTTTACCAACCGACTGAAAATGGCCGTATTTTAACGACCGAAATATCTCGGCAGAACTTTACAACATGAGTTTATTTGTGTTAGTTGTTGAATTGCTTATCCTTTATTCCATTTTTATTTTTACATATATATATATATATATATATATATATATTATTTCGTACTTATTAGGTAATTCCCGCCAAAACCTTCTCTAATATTAACACACAGTCTGTACCTGATTTACCTTATTCCCCTGAAGGTAGACCCGGATGGGTCTGAAAGTATTTGGGAGACTCATACAAACTATGGCAAATTCATCAGCCAATTCTCCTCCGAAACTAAGATCCCGATTCGGACTATTGAAAGGATCTACCAAAGGATATCTAGACATGAGTTGTCTCTTATATTCAACAATACTTGCTAACAAGAGAAGATGCTGCCTACACACACACACACACACACACACACACACACACACACACATATATATATATATATATATATATATATATATATATATATATATATATATATGTACTTTTTTATGACGTTAAGTCCGAAAGTTTCATCTCGTTTAGCCAGACGATCGCTAGAGATGAGAAGAGAAAAATACTGTCTGAGAACATACACATCTGAACTCGAACTGTTTATAATTCACGGGAAAACATTTGGGCAGAAGCAAATGTTGCCTATCCAACGCAAAACGTGCCCTCATCGCATAACGTGTATATCAGCCCAAGTGTAAGAATATGGAAGTGTCTTCTTACCGAACTACGTATTAATCATTCCGCGACTGCGAACTGGCCAAAGCAAATAGATCGTAATTATATAACTGCTACACGATTTAACACATAATAAAATTTGTAATAGAAAATCATGTTATACAATGAACGTGTTGAGTTTCTTATTTATGACTTTTTAATTGCCTAGATTCTTTTTGTATTTATACATTTCCTTTTCCTCTGTGGAATTTTGTTACATGAGAATTATAATTAGGAATGTGATATTTCTGATTGATTTACATGTTATCACTATTATATCTGTGAAATCTCCCAGGCCGGCCTTGTGGGAAATCAGAGCATTAGATTTCAATATTGATACTGTCTGTCTTCTCCATCCGACGTGTCGATTATTTTCAGCGGCCTTGAAATAAATATTCCTAACTCAATATTCGCTTAAATTATATATATATACATATATATATATATATATATATATATATATGCATGCATATAAATTATGTATATATATATATATATATATATATATATATATGTATATATATATGCATGCATATAAATATATATAGATATGTATATATATATATAAATATATATATATATGTATATATATATAAATAAATATATATATATATATATATGTGTGTGTGTGTATGTGTGTGTGGGTGTGTACGTGCGTGCGTGTGTTCGCAGTATGTGTGCATGTGTGGTAGGTTTAAATCCCTGTCCGAATGACAGCAGGAATCAATCATGAAATTACATACATTTATTAGATTACTATACTTTAATGTATGAATGTTTTGATCTAAAATTAGCTTTATTTTCTTTGAGTTTCTTTGATTAGATTGTCTTTCAATAACAAATTGCATTCGGCGACATTTATTTTAATAATGAAATATGTCTATATCTATGAGATATTAAACTTAATTTGTCCATATAATGTGTCGGTTGCAAAAACGGGAAATATTCATTATTCGAAATCAAATTATCAAATACAGAAATTCGATTTACAGGGTTAGTATACGTATTATTATTGTCGTCAGAAACGTTTCTATTACGTGAATTTTCTATTACAGAGTTTATTTTCAAGGCAGATAATTCATATTACATGATAATAAACGCATATTTCCTCATCTCCAAGAAGTTAATTTGTTTTCATTTTTTCCGATTTTTTTATTGAACAACATACAGAGTAAGACGTTGAATGTTTTTCTACTATTGCAGCTAGTTGGCGCTTTATGCTTTATGCCTATCAAAACAAGCTATGCCATTTTGCTATTTATGAGACACACACTAGCATGATTTATAATATTATCAGCCGCGGTTTCAGTACATTATTCGTTGGATTACGTATTAAACTCCACCTAAAACTTGACTTTGAAATCTGTAACAATATTAAACATGCAATAATTAAGCCTTTCAAAATAAACAAAAGTTCTTATAAAAGTTAGCATCAGTGCATGGTGTAATATAACATCACGATTATGCAATTTCATTTGCCTGTATTAATTCTTGCGTTCCGTGAAAAATATATACACTTGAAATAGTTCGTGTCAATGCGAACACCGTAGATTTCCACGTTCGTAATTTCATTAGAAAATAATGCCAAGTTATGTTATAATATATTTCTCTTGCTCTCTATACTTATCTCTTTAAATTCTTATTTTAGAAATACTTTGTTTCGTTTATTAAAGTCGATATACATACGGCACCTCAAAGACTTCCATGTGCATATCTCCAACTACAACTAACTTAACCAAATGTATTAACAGAAGTATCATGAGATCCCACTTGAATGGATATGTATTTAAACATGATACTCGTACCAGTGCATTTCTTTGATTATTTATGTGAAACGAAACGAGTTCTTGTACAAGTCTTATCTTGTACTTAACATATATCATATTTCTTTATATAAAGGTGAGATTACTCTGGATTATAAGTAATTAACACAGGTGTAATTTGTTTTACTGATAATAACAAAATAGAATGTGTTCCTACATAATTATATTCCAATGGAAATTACCAGATTAATATTCTGTATCGAGAAATATATAAAATGATTTGAATAGGGTGTCTGTTATTCTTACTATAATGAGTTTGATATATCACCTATCATTGTCGGGTACATCAGTTAGTAAACTTACAGTTGATAATTAACAACTGACTAATATAATATCTGGTATTAGGCTTATTTTTTCTTGTTATAGTGTTAGCGTTCAAATGTTCTTATATATGCTTGTCGCAACGCTGTTTTTAGACTTATGTACTTGTTTGGCTCTCGATCATGTCAAAAGGGTTGTGTCGCCGTAACACTGGAATTAAGATGAGCAGACAATCGATCACAGTGTATACATGTTTGTGTAAGTAGGAAACGTTACATTGACTAGTGAGAAAGATAAAGACCAAGTCGAAGTAACAGTGACGCCATACAAAATGCAGCCACAGCCGTAGAAAGAAATGAATAATCTTTCAGCAAAGTAGTAGACGTTTTTATTAAATATTCCGATAAAATGTAATATACCAAAAAATAAACATTCTTCTATTTATACTACGTAAATGTATAAAACATTTATTCTTAAAAAACAAAACAAGAATTCTTAAAAGTATAGTTCCAGTTTATATTTGCTGCAAAAGTAAACTCACATTAATGCCAAAAAAGATTATTTTAATAGTATTGTTTTTAGGATAATTAAATGCAAATCGAAAATATACCGGGTATAATTACAGATCGGCTCAGAACTTTATATGAATTAATGAAATTTTAATTGCGAAATTAGTTCTGATTTATTCAATATACAATTTTCCACACTTCTTAATTATAATCACCAGTGTTTCACGTTACATATGAAAATACCATAACTATAGTCTTTTCAGTTGGGTAAAAATGTGTGTTATTTACGATGTATGTTAGTACGTTATTTTAAGCAGGCACTCAGATACGATCACAAATCAAATTAATAAAAAAGATTTAATTATTTGTAGCGTAAATCAACTTAATAAATCTATATATCAGTTTAGTAATTTTGGTATTTTATAAACAAATAACATTAACTACTTTAAAAAGAAGCCTACAAATATAATCGTAACTTTTCAGATCGTAAATATATTTTTATTAATCAACACTTCCTTTACTTTAATCTTAAATAACCCATGTAATTGTACTGTTTATTTAAAAAATAAATCTGTAATTTTCGGCATCGGAAACACATGAACCATAAGGCCATTATCAAACTTATAACACATATTGTTTGTTAAATAGTTTTAAAACTTAAAGAGTTAAGGACTACATTCATTTTCTGTCAGACGTCATAATCTTTTCAAACACGTTTTTGTATTTGGTTTCAAAGATCGGTATCTTTTGGAATAATTTTTCAGACGATTCATATACGACTAAAGGGCCCATCAGATCGATGCTACCTTACATCGAAGAACAATTGGTTATTTGTGTTCTTTATTGTGTGACGAACTTTTATTGCCTCTCAGACCATTAATGTGTGACTAACCACGAGTGTATGACGAACATTGTCGCTTATGGCAATTACTGCAACAAGTTAAAAATGGCGAATTACAAGAAAAGCCCTATATAAATAAATCGTAAGGAATCATTAACAGATATATATAGAGTTATCACCAATAATTATGATTATAACGCAATGTATTCTGATAAAAATATGCACATATTTTAGCGCGTTGGTTCGAATAGTAACATATTACAAAGGTTTCGGTTTGTCTGAATAAAAATTCAACTAGATAAACAACACTTAATATCAAATAAATATAATATTTGTATATATAGTATCATACTATATGTGAGTCTATCATGGCTTGTTTTCTTTAAGGTATATTTATTTAATCGTAGTCTTATTTTACTGTATTTCTTAACAAAAACTGTGAAAAAGGGTATAGTCATATACTGTTTGAAACATAAAGAAAGAAAGAAAGAAAGAAAGAGAAAGAGAGACGGAGTGAGATATCAATCTAGCGAGAAAAGAAAAACAAACTTTGGATTTTGTTTTTTAATTTTTCATAATTTATCGAACTTTGCAAACGTACATACCAACCGCAGGAAGGAGTATGTTACTATTTGATAGCAGAAAGGCACCTTAACAATCATTGCGTCATCCTTAGGTGTATTAGTGTATTGCATGTTTCATGAGACGCCTCTACCGGGGAATGTCGACGTGTACGTTTACAGCTATATATTTTTAATTTCCAAAGTGATCATCGAGATCGCCATATTTACATCTGTGTTACATACGCTTTCGTTCGGGTTTCTCAACAGTCATTGACTTATGCACATTCTCCTTTTAAAAGATATAGCTGTGTTTCGATGTAAGCCTAGGATAGCATATTTCTAGACATGATCTACTATCTGAAGGAAAAGTGTGTTTTTAAGTCGCTTTGTACCTAGTTAAAATAATAATAAATCAGTGATCCAAAGGGTCATATTTTTCATATATATATATATATATATATATATATATATATATATATATATATATATATATATATATATAGTAAGCTATGAAAATAAGATTCCTCCGGGGATGAAACGCGGGAGCCTCTGTGTAGCTTAATTTCCACGAATTATGTTCATAGCTTACTACGTAGCTCTACTTACGTATCGAGCGCTGTTGAAGTAAATACATAAAAATATATTTCCTCATAAAATGTTATGTTTATACATGAAATAGTAATACATATATATATATATATATATATATATATATATATATATATATACATATATATAATTTATGTGAAAAGTATATGTTACTAATTCCAGAAACGTACCGAAGTTTCATGTAGATCGGCTGACTTTTTACATAAAAAAACCTCTATGCTTAGTGGAATCTTCGGCGTTCTGAATAAAGTGAAACAACGATGTTTCACCTCATTCAGAACGCCGAAGATTCTACTAACCATAGAGGGTTTTTTATATATAAAATAAGCCGATCTAGATGAAACTGCGGGACGTTTCTGGAATAAGTAACATATAATTTTTAAATAAATTATATTAGCTCTTACTCCTCGGCTATTTAGTACAGTATTGATTGCTTTTCAATACAATCAGCCACGCACACACTATATATATATATATATATATATATATATATATATATATATATATATATATATATATATCAATGCATATTACTGAACCACACAATTATTTTAAAATGATATAGAATTGAAAAAAAAGAACCTTAGGTGTCTCACAGGTTTAGCCATTTTCATTACACCATCAAGAATAAAGTTAATAACCACCTTTATTGTTCTTTATAATTACGACACATTTTCATATAGCACGTTTTAGTTTTCATACTTTTATTAGTGAATCAAATCTACTCGGTATTCCTCATTTTAAATAGATGTTCAAATGATAATTAAATATTTCTTCTTGCGTATATATTTATTTTGAATAAAGTTCAAATAAATATATCTGAAGTTGTTGGTCCTAGTAAAAGTACGTTCCTTGTAAATATTCGCTAGATATTATCTAGCTCTGGTTGAGAGTATTAACTTCGCGACATAAAGTTGATCTCTATATGTGACCTAATGACGATTGCGGCGTCTAAGAATTTGGTCACCTTTGCGATTTGCAGGCGATAACGTTAGTGTAAAATATGTCTGCCAAAAAACACTGAATGTTATTGGCATGAAACTATAGGTTTTTCATTAATTTTTTTGAAATTCGGTAATCTATATACGTGAAACATATCAATAGATATATGTCCATGTATATATATATATATAGATAAAATATATATATATATATATATATATATATATATATAGAAAGAGAGAGAGATAGAGAGAGTGTGAGAAAGATAGTACATGTATTGTATTAGTTTCTGTAGATGTAAACGAGTTGGAACTCCAGTGTTTATAAGACGTGGAATCTCTGTGAGGAGTACAACCGAAACATGTATGCACATATGTAACCAATAATGTTTGTATGAATCAAAAATATCCTATATATACATATATATATATATATATATATATATATATATATATATATATATATATATGTTGTGAAGTTGTCCCACACTAAATAATAAATAAAGGAAGTCAAGTCGAGGGTTGGTTTAACAAGTGTATTAACAAAGTAAGAAAGTGACTAGCTCTTGACTAGACAGTTTGAAGACTGTGCTTTGTCTTCTGTGTCTCTGGTGACTCGCACTATTTATAGTGACAACCGGTGTAGTTTCTCCTGTGTAAGAACGGCCGGTGTAACAATATATATACAACTAATAAAACAATAAATCAATAACATAGAACCAAATATTTTCATATGATAAACCAACAGAAAAAGCATAAATGAAAACAGATTTTATTCGATAACCCCGAAGCACCTATTTTCATCGTAACAAAAGATTTCTTCCTTAAATAAATACGGCATTCATACATGTTTTATCTCGTGACTATGTATGTTTGTTAATGTTTTCGGTCTATACGTAACAAATATTTTTAATTACGATTATTCGATTATTTATTGATCCCATATATACAATTCCACTGAATTAAATACGTTTTGTTCTACAATGTAGATACACGACTGATCATTTTTAAACTGGTGATGTAAATGTGTACTACGTCTGAGGAATGATTTTGAATTTAATATTATTTAAATTTGTCCTTATTCGGAAGAAGCCAATTAAACACGACGAGGATGACCGTCTCACAAGTTAGAGGCAGACAGGTATTCTTAATGAATGTGGACAATGCAAAAATTGGTCGAACATTTAAACTGTCAATTTGAATGTCATTCGCGTAATTGATTGAGGTTAACCTGACAGGTAAAAATATTCCAGTATCGTTCAGTTTTGCTCTTCTTAAATAAAACAACATAAATCAGAGAAAAAAGTATTTGTCTGATAAAACAAAGTATAATAAATACATTTTAAAATTTCTGAAAATAATGAACATGCTTCTCTCTTTATTAACCAATTTAAATTCCAAATGCAACAGCATAACATGTGATAACATTTTAGTATCATTTGTAAAATATAATTTTGTTACGAAATTATCAACGCTATGTTGCTCATTTCGTAAACAATTCAGCATTTTAATTTTTTATCATAAATGCGGTGGCTCTGAAATACCCGACTAGTACACGGGCGCAGGCTATCCTTTCTCACAGTGTTGGACCCGTAGACCTTGTTAAGTCATTCATCTAAGAGAGAAAAACTCTGACAATAAAACATTGCTACTAACCACTTACGTCTTGGCAGCACACCGTTGGGTAGGAGGCCTCCTTAGTCTTGATCGACAACCTTCTTAGAGCTGAAATCTCGAACAAAGTATCCGGTTAGCAAACCTATTATTGATTAATGAGTAGATAGGCTCTGCCTATCGCCCTGCCTTCGCACTTCTTCTTTATCTATAAGCCAGGCGTAGAGGTACAAGCAGTGGGACGTCTCTAAAGCCGCCTAGTACTTGGCTTTGTTTCCTGACTAGGGCAATGAACGCCATCTCTCTTTCTCTCTATCCGGGCAACTTGGGTAAAGTGTTTTGTCACTAAGTCTTACATGGCTAGTCTGGGTCGCTCTTGTTCTGACAGGTTGAGGGTACCGGTTAGACAGCTTCTCTAGCTGGTGTTTCCGACTGGTAGTTAGGAGCCCAATGGCTTAAGTAGCGCTAAGAACGACTGCTCCGTCAACAGTTGCATACTATCGTGGGAACAGTACGTATTATGTCGCGCATGGAAAGGGGCCCTACATTTATCCCTGGTCAGCTTTTCCGAGGCCACAACCCCCATGGGCCAAGTCACGACAGACGGACTGGTTGTGTTAGCTTTTTGGCGCTAAACAATCACCCCTCTGTCCTTCACAACTCTATCTCAAAACAAACATACATTTACAAAATAAGAAAACCAAACCTAAACCAGACACTCAATAAATAACATCTTCGCATCCACCCTTGAGGCTCGCATTCACAACTATCCGGGGACCTAGGACCAACATTAACGACGTATAAACGTTTCTTCTGACAAACTCCTTCGACCCAGGACTGTACACTGCTTGACTCTATCTCTGAAAGCTTAGATGGAGCACTCTCACTCGACTCGAATGCCCAAATACATGTATTTGGGGGTTTTAATGCACACCACTGTGACTGGATGGGATTCTCCAGCGTGACTGATGCAGCTGGGAATTCTACTTTTAATTTATCTTTAACTCACGACCTCTTACAGGCTGTCACGTTTCCGACCCGCTTTTCTGATCGTGCGGACCAGCAAGCCTAACTTCTCCACCTTTTTTTAATCTCACTACCCGGCGCTTGTGTGGCGAATGTACATAGCCTGCTTGGAAACTCTTATCCCGTAGTGGTAATGATACTTATCACCTTGGAAACTTTTCAAAAACCTGAACAGCCGTTGCTCAAAACGACGAGAAACTATGAGTAGGCGTATTTTGTATCTCTCAGGGATCACATCAGCTACGCCCTATAGGTGGGAACCTTCTCACCTCCTTCTGATCAGTGTGCAAATGAGCCAACCGAACGGATCAAAGTAGACATTCATGCTTATGTCCCCACGCGAAAATTATTCAGCAAACCTCACTCTCTTCAATGGTTCATCTCAGAATGTGCAGCTGCTATTGCTGAGAGGCAGAAGGCATTCCGATAGTTCGATCGCCATAAGTCAACTGCGAACGGAAAAAAATTGTAGTGGCAAGAAATGATTGTAAAGTAGTGTTAGATGAAGCAAATAGAAGGTATAAAGAGATAGCCAAAAACCGCATTCAGTCACAGAAACTAGGTACTTGTGATTTCTGGAAAATCTATAATAGTGTGATGAACAATGGACAATCGACAATTCCACCGCTATGAAATCACAAGGATGTTGTTGGCACGGCAACTGATAAGGCTAAACTACTGCCCAGCGTTTCGCTTTAATCTCCAATTTGGACTCGGCAAACAACCCCCTCCCTAAATTCGCATTGCGACTGAAGCCACACTAGAAAATCTGGTCATTACCCCATCTCAGGTCAGAAACATCATAAAAAAACCTTGACACCTCTAAAGCCTGTAAGCCTGATTTTATACCAGTAATAGTAATAAAGAAATACTCTGCTGAGCTGGCCTCTGCTATCTCCAAACTATACAACAAATGCCTTGCTGAATCTTGTGAGAATAATAGATGTTTTCATCTTAAAAATATGTGTACACTTCTTCCTAGAATTGGGTTTCTCTTCCATTAGAATTCATATTTTCTATCTTCTTTTAATGTGTTATTGTGACAAACCGAATTAATAAAATAATTAAATGGTTTTATGAATCTCATTACTCAGAGTGTTTAGAAGTGATTTAAGTTATTACATAATTGCTGCAATATAACAATAAATATATGACTGCATACATTTACACAAAATCTCTCAGCGTATTTCGTGTGCGGGCAACACTGGGTCTATCCACTAGTAGGGAATAATCAATGTTGTCGCCGGTTACCAGTGTCCTTCTATCTTGAATTCGATTGAAGGAAAATGACAAAATAAATATGATCTTACGATAAGATGTTCTTTCAAATCATTGTTGTCTTCAGAGGCGTCGAATACATTCAATTATATGGCGCGTTCATTTATCTGGCCCTGATATTAAAAGCATGGCTTCGTTAGCCTATAACAAATTGGCTTCATCCATGTATAATAACTCATCTCGAGGCGATACTTTTCATCAGTTCATTGGGTTTCATGTGCCATTTCAGCTAATTTCCTGATGAATAAACAAAAACATTATTTTATTTTGATTAGTTATTTTTCATTGATTTATGAAGGTCTCTGTTTTTTGTGTTCGCTTTTCTACTTTATTTCAATACATTACAATGACATAATGCAGTGTGACATTTAGAAACTAAAACAGATGAAATATTGCGATACACTGACACGTAACAAATTCGCCCTCTGGCGCTGATTTCTTTGATTGTTTTAAACATTGTAATTAATTAGTGAAACAAATCGGTTGTCCATTGCGTCTGACTATCAATTAGACTCACCAAATAAAACAACGCATTTAGAATGATATCAAAAAAGTCATATCATAATGAAAACTTTTGTTTAATCGAGACTGTCTGTTCGGTGAGTAAAATTATCACTCGCAACTAATATGAACAAAAATGGTTCGAACCTTTTAAGATGGACATTGAGAATTGGGATTATTTGAAATTATTCAGATTACTGTTCTTATCTTCAATGTTATTATCACAACGTTTCGGCCGATGTAACATTCTACCGCGTCAGATACATCGTGTCCAATTCGGGAATCTTACTGTCGAACTCGTGAATTTGTACTGAATTTCGAATGGAATTATTTCATTTAATCGACGAGGGGGCTTAGGATTACAGCTATGACCGTGTAGAAGTCTTAAGTAATTACTAATTGTATGGTTAGTATCGCCCGTAGTAAGGCTTGAACCGTCAACCTTCAAAAAAGTGTCACTTATAACTGAGTATAACTTAACACGTATATCCGATACGCCATGCCCTTATTTTAGATTTCTATGCGGTCATTGATAACGGAAAGAGAGCAAGGTACCCACATGGATTAAATAAATGGGTACTGTTTTAATTTTTTATCAAAAAGCTGAGTTCGATATGAAGATTCCCGAGTTAAACAAGATGCACCTGAAGAAGATCGAAGCTTATATTGGTCGAGACGCAATGAGGATAACATCCAAGATGAGAACTGTAGTCTGTATAATCTAAATAATACAAATGAACAAAAATAAACTGATATATATTTTACTACATACTTAATTCGTGCTCAGACAAACAAAGATAAAAAGGTTACATCGTAGAGCGATTTATTTACATGTCTTATCTGTATGGCGTCAAAATAGAAAGAGATTCATTGACTATATGATCTACTTTTCTTTGTTCGCCATCCGAGTAAGCGTTTGCGCGTTTTTTTATCGTTTCAGTACATGGTTCTATTCTGTTTTACAAGTCAATCTTATAATGGTTTACGTTTGTTTGTCCGTCATATGAGTATGACTGTGTCACCAGATCGCATTACTCGGCACTAGGCATTCGCTAACACTATAAAGATTAATGTTATCAATATTATTTACTCGAACCCTTTTCTGAGCAAATTGCGAGTTGCATAAGAACCTCACATTCATCTCGGACTGTGTAGAAACTAATAACTTGCAGTCAATTATTCGTATACAATTGCTTGAAATTAGTGTTGTAGTTCGGTGTAAATCACGAAAAATGGTTGAGATGCCAGAAACAAAACGGAACAAATAACCCATATTTAACATGATAGAAACCATCGAATGCAAATATATACACTAATTGCAATTCATCAAACGAAATCTTATATTCAGTCAATAGACGGGTGGGAATCCGTATTATTACCTTTCTCTAAACTATTCGTGTGTTGATTTCTACAGATTAAACCTCGCTGTCCATATTCTATGCTGAAATCCAATAACCCAATACTAAACCGATTTATCAATATCTGAATTATCGAAGCAATATATATTGTGAACAAAGTTTCGGTCGTAAAATTATGTACATCAGTAATGATGTTTCATTGATACCCGACGTTTTACGGGAGTCTTCTTGCTTTCATTTTTGTTTCGCTCCCCCTCTCCCTGTGTGTGTCTTTTCTCATAATTACTTTTTAAAAACAAACATGAACCGTATATTTCAGAGAACATTCTATCTGTGAAACAAATTACCATGGGACAACTTCCCTGCACACTACAACATGGCCTTTTTTGTACATTGTGGGCAAATACTTGTTGCGCAGTCTATCGTTTTAATTCTCTCATAGAGTTCTTCCCCGTCAAGATAACAATCGTATTCTATGATATGGGACTTAATGTTAAGCTTTGGCAACTGGTGACATATTAGTATAAAAAACACATTTATATTTTGGAAAGACAATTCAATTTAGAAGAAATCAGTCTTGTCCAAATAATCAATCGCGCGTCTGAAATCTCATAAAACTTTTTATTCTTTGCAGATATGCCGGTAATTTGTTTCTAAATCGATCGTTCGTTACATATCAGTGTTATAATCACGATGCTAGTTGTCCCTACCATTCACTCGATAATCACAATTTGGATTTAAATGCAAATTTAATTGGGTATTTAAGTAAACTAGATAGGTCAACTGTACTTCTTGATGATTAAAGATTTACAAATGAAATCATATTTAATATAAGGTGGAAATGTTGACTTAGATAGTTACGTAGTTTCGGTCGCACACAGAAAAATAATACAAGCGGCGCTGAATAACGCCGTTTAAAGAGGAAAAGGAAAATGGCGGACCTCATCGTCGGTAACATAAAACATTAACTGCGGAGTTAATACATAGGAGGGAGTGTTATAGAAATTGACTCATGCACGCATGAACTCTTCCAGATATAAATAGCACAAGTACTACTTATAGATGACGTTATTATTCCAACAGACACTCAGTGATCTTTTGGCTAAGATTAAAGTTTAGTATCTGTTTCGATGGATACTGCACGCCTGTCCTGTGCAGTTCTAGGAGGTCCACCCTCCCAGACTTCGCCTCCCCTCTTTGGGGAGGAGTAAGTTTATTGCTTACTGTCTGAGGCGCCCCTACCGGGGAATGCCGACGGGGCTGCCCAGGCAATTTTTAAATGGCCAGAGTGCTCACCTCTCGAGCGCTGGCTTTTAACCCCACTTGCTGGACCCGATCTTGGGTCACATCTTACTTGTGGGAGTAAGATAAAACTGGCCTTGTGCCTAACTCCGCGAGGAGTAAATAAACACTCCTGACAGTCTGACAAAACAGTCTCGTTGGTTACCCTTATATTTGTAAATATTTATGTACTAGTAGTATTTTTAATAAGGTCGGTTATTAATTTCTCTCTTCTTTTATTATTTTTGCCGCCCTAACAAGGCCACATCATTTAAATTTTGGAAACATAATTCGATGAAGAAATATATCATATTTAAAAGTAACCTGTTTAAATAAATTTAAAATGGCTTCTTAAATAAAAACGTTTAATTCTTTTTAACTATGCGTTTTTTAAATTCTAAATTGTTTTTAAAATATCCTGTTCGTAACATATTTTCACTGTTAAAAACTCAATATGTTCGTTAATTTTACCATTCACCCAATACACCACAATTTATTTGTAATTATACATTAAAGTTTGTATCAAAGTAAAGTAGATTGATCATCTGTGTAAATCATAAAAGTCACTATTTCTTAGTTAACTATTTCAACATGAACTCATCTTAAATATGATGTCGAAATTGTGACGTAGGTTTTGTTGCAGACATCATAATAAGATAGATATGTATAATTTGATATATCAACTCATGTGGTTTTATTTACATATTTTTCTTACCATTTCATTGAAGTTTCGTAGATATTTCATTAAAAAACATATTAATGTGTTTATATTTTTTCAATGGTATTTGATAAAGCTCATATTTATTATCAGATTATTTTATTAACTCTTTTATTAAAACCTACGTTATCTTATTTCAGTGTCTATATTTATTGTATTTTACTTATATCATAACTATATACTAACATAAAATTGTGACAAAATAGGACTTCATTTTCACTCTATTGGGCGTCGCTTAAAACGTTGTTTAAAATAAAATTCTTCTGGAGAGTGAGGGTTCACTCCTTAACGTAATTAATATGGCTAGAGGAATGTGAATAATCTATAACCATTCAATAAATGAAAGATTTCCTTTAGAATTCCGTACAGGTTCCCGAGTTCGTTATAAACGTTCAATACTTCGACAAGAAGGTTCTAATTTCGAAAAGATGCAACAAAAAGACTGGAAGTAACATCGACCACAACGTTGTGAATATAACAATCAAAATAAGAATGGTTGGCTGAATAAACAGAAAGGCCAATTACGTTAATAAATTGTATTTCAGGAAATCACATTAGGAAGTTGTCGGTCAAAGATCAATAGGCACTCTAAATAATTATACTCATGTATAAAATATGCGATGTCTATCGAGTTTTATTATTCAACCTGTCAAGCACTTATTGACGACTCAAGTGAATGATATCCTTGCATAATGACCGTCTTCTCTCAATAGCAGTAGCTTAATTTAGACATTATTACATTTAGATAATAACAACCATTTGGATATAATATTGTCAACCGTATTTCTACAAATGACTTCTAAAATCAAGAATGTAACTAGTATTTAAAATAAAATATGTTATTTTATATTTGTATATGCATTACCCGATATTGCCTACGTGGATGGAATAGCATTACATGTTACAGTACTTTCACGATAGTAATATTCTGGCTATTTCATACCGGATTCAATCATTTTCATAAAATGTTCACATGTGGAATATATTCAAATACTCATAGATTAGTTTATTTTGTAAGAATATATTTTGTAGCTAAACCCTTTGTAAGTAATTGATTTATTTACCAAAGCGTAAAAACTGGCAGATCTGAGCGTAATTGTAAGTAAAGAGTAATTCCACACCCGCAGATGTCTCCGAATTAAGGCCTCACAACCGGAAGCAGTTTAAGGGAATACCCAAAACGTGACTGGTTTAGATAGAGTTAAAGGTTTGGAATCAGGGTAGGCAGATAAAAAAAATTAAGAAATCAGAAGAGTAAAAGGACTGAGAAAAAAGAATTTCGGGTTGGACTGTGCGTCAGGCAAACGCATTTACCCAATTATATATGAGGGCGTTGTACGTTGTACCTAGAGCTCTAGTCGTGTCAAAATGGCAGCATTAATGATGGAAACTGCCGTGACCTTGAGGAACCGAATACGTGGGCACGGTGGTATATTTACATTATTTAGTATTTACAGAAGTACAGAATAGTATGTTGCATAATGACTGTTAAAAGACTTTTACGTACTTTCTTATTGCATCTCCTATAAATAGTGTCTAGATAAGTCCATATAGTCACGAAATAGGGTATATAAGAATCACACAATAACACTAATATTTTCAGCCTGGCTCCGTATGAAATGAATACTTTCAGGATTTATTGCAATCAAGTCCGTAATATTACGTTTTCTTTTCGATTTTCGTTGTTCAGAACCTGTGAAAAGAAAATGTGTTCAATACTATATCAATTAGTACGTTACTTCATCTGGGTCATGTAGTTTTCTTGGTAAACATTGGTCCTATTATCCTGTAAATAATATTCCCAATCCGTGTATAAACTATTCCTGTTCCCCAGAAGGATGTATTGTTTTTCAACATCCGAAAGAAAACTTTTTCCCCAACTTTGAAGCGTCCTTTCGTAACATTTTTACGCGTCCCGGTTTCGTATGGCTTGGTAATAACTAATCAAACACTGTTTAATCTTTCCTGGAAACATTTCTTCTGCTAGCGTCAAGGAAGATTGATCATTATTATTTGAGGTCATCCTATATCGCTTCAAATTGTCTTGGATAGCTTTTTCAGTAGGTGTACCGCTCGCTTTTGAACGTATCTACGCATGCTACCGCGTTATCGCGATATGACTCATTACAGATGTTTGACAGAATACTTTATATTGTTTTGACATAAACTGCGTTATATTATCAATACAGTCAACGACCTTGAACCTGACGAACAATTAATGTAAAAAACTCATGGTTACAGTCGACGTTAGTTTTTTAAATTTAATTATTTCCAGCAATTTTGAGAAACTGTCCATTACTATTAGTGGCTCAGAAAATCTATGTGGATCTTAGACCACGGTTGATCAGTGTTGTTCCTCGCTGCCAAAGTACAACCTTTGCATAGTTCCAATGTATTTCCTCATACTTGCTTAATACGCAAAGCTTCTCATGAGATTTTTCATTCTGAAAATGCTTGAGTGACTTACATAGAACATGTTTAGTATTCTTTCTTGTAATACTTAAGGAATAAGCACTCAATCGCCGTAAATAACTTCTACATCACATATATTTAATCTGTGATGTAGAGGTTATACGGTGTAGGAGTTATGTTATCACTCTCGAGATTTTTCGGTGTTTTATTTCTTTTTTTATTAGGCAAAAAATCGTCGTTTATCGGTTTACTTTTCAAATGTTCGAGTGTTACCAGCATCTCTTTAATGATACGACATGTATATTTACCTCTTCCTTTATAGGAAGACAATAACTGTGCATTCAATAAGTTCAACCTATTTTCAAATAAGTGTAGATAATACGTCAGTCTGATTTATGTTTGACAATGAGATACACTCCAGTTAATAATTGCAAATGAAGAGAATCGTCCCTTATATCTGCAGTCAGTTTGCAGTATGCGTTGGTAATCCCTTTTTGGAACCATAAATCGTTAGAAGTGGTGTTTAATGGTTAATTTGCAACACAAAATGTCTTACATATAGATGGAATTTTGTCACTTAAAAAATAATACCCAATGCTTCTTTCTCGGTTTGTAAGTTGTTTTACGCAGGTGGTAACGCACAGTATGCGTAGCCGATAGGTTTTATTGATCCGTTGTCCATTTTCTGTAATTTGCCATACGAACTAGCATCAATAGCTACAGTTATGCCGAGATCTAGATTGTATTGCCTCTAAAATGAATCTTACATGAATATCTTTTTTCAAATGGCTCGTGGCATTTCTCGTCTGGATCCAATATTTTTCTTTTTTAATAGTTCATTAAAATATGTTCCGCAATTGTGCATGTTTGGAATATACGCATTATAATAATTTGCTAACCTAAGGAAATTTGTAGTGACAATATGTTTACAAGAGCTGGCATATTTGTTATCGCGCTAGCTCGATCTGTGTATAGTCTTCTGTTATCTCTGTCTATAATTTGACCAATATATTTTATTTCTCAATGGAAAAATCGCATTTATCCTCCTTCAATAAAAGTCCATAGTTCTGGGCTCTATTAAAAACTTTGTGAATATGTAATTCGTATTAATCACTAAGATCACTAAAATGTCATCTTGGAAGACTGTGGAAAATTCCAGTCCGGTATGCAAGGTGTCAATTACTTGTTGACTATGACTGGTGTAACCTAAAACTCTCATCGTAATATTTCACATGTGTACACACCCCTATGTGTAGTTATACAAAAGAGATGTGAGCACTGCTCGTCTTCAGGTATTAAAATCCACATCTTCTTGTTTACAGTTATTTAAGTCAGCCTTTGAAAAAATACGCCGCTGAGTTTACTGAATATCTCTTTTGGGCAAGGTAGAGGGTAGTGGTAATCCTTTAGTGGCTGGTAAAATCCTGTGGAGAAATCTGAACAAACACATATCTATTTACTTTATTTACGTATATGTAGACGAATCTTACCCGTTGTTCTCTAATTTCGCTAATTTCTCGATTTTCTTCGAGTGTATTTAATTCCTCGTCAATCTAATTAAATAACGCGAATGGAAACTTACTTTTATTTTTAAAAACTGGTTGAATATTAGGGTTTAATTCAAACTTGCCAGTCATTCTTTCAATATTGCCAGTCTACCAGAAAAAAACTTCCGAAAATATTTTGACGAAAAAGCTTGAATCTTAGATCTCGTTGCGAGTGTTGTGTGAAACATTAGTCAAGTGTATGTTGTGTCGGAATAATTCTGAGTTCTCGTTGCCAATGTTGTGACATCGCTGAACCGATAATAAATAAGACAACACGGTGGTATATTTACTAGAGGGTGTATTTACGAAAGTATAGAATAGTATTTACAGAAGGATTTCTGCGTCGTAAGCGAATCTATACATATTGACTAGAAGAGACCATATAGTCACGAAATATGGAATATCACCATCACATCTTAACACAAACGTTTTCATATATCTTTTTAAAAATCATATAATTGGGAGAAAGCTGCATAATATTTGGATTGTTCAAAATGTTTACAGAAATGGGGGTTATAATAAAAGCTTTGAATTTAAAAAAAGGACGGGCATCCATTTTTGACAATGAATATTCGAAAGCTATTTCTGAAATAAAATAACAAGCCTTGATTTAAAAAAGGGACTGTCATTCATTTTTGACAATGAATATTCGAAGGCTATTTCTGAAATGAAATAACAAGGTGTATAACATGGTGACGGGAACTCGCAGAGAATTTCAAGAGATTAATATACTGGTTTTTATTTTAGGACATGCACCGAATAAGGATACTAAAAATAGATTCTTTCTATAATCAAATAATTGATTTTTTCATATCTAAATTAGAAATCGCACTAGGAAAAATTATTTTGATATCAGGTTGTATGATTGTTCAGCTGTGACGATAAATGGGAAATTCAAAGGTCAACTCAGCTAGTAAGCTGTCATGATTTGCAATATTGTCAAACCAAACCGAACAAGGGCGAAAACACAGCACTATACGCCCCGGTAGATCAGTCTAGATTACGATGGGATTGTCGAGAGAGGGAGCCAAGTAAGTGACGAGGAAGGATCAACGAAGATGTTTCGATCACATCAGTTTTCTTCAAGGAGTGGAACTTCGCCTGCACTGGCGCCTATTGAAAACGACTAAATGTCGACAATGCCACATCGATCAACGCTAGAAGTATTAGCGCCGGACACGAGTGGAAGTGAAGGACCATGATGCTCTCATTATTTAGCTGCTGTGGGGAATCGAGCGAGTTACACTAAATAAATATCGAATACACTTGATATCATTATCGCAATGGTATCCGACTATATAAACGTTTCATTAGGGTTAAAAACCTAGACCAATATTCTTTTATGAGCTCAATATTTGTTTCTCAAATCGATCATTATTTTAATAACAACCAAATATTCACTACTCTTGAAAGAAGTATTTCGATATTAAATGGTAGTAATCTTTTATTAAGTCAAGCTTCATGAATTGATGCAAGGAGGTGTGCTTTTTACATTGGATTATATCGGACGATCAGTTTCTCTCGTTATTATCTCGCAATTAACGGGTCTTTGTGTACTCAACTCTGCAAATTATATTTCTACTAGCAGGGCTACCCGGCGTTGCTCAGGTTATAGAATAGAAGAAAAATCGCGTGTGTAACATCTTTATATTCAAACTTCTATTTCTCTCCCTTTCTTTATAGCCGTCTCTTTATCTTTCTACTTTTCTCTTCTCTGGTCGCCCAATTTAACAACTACTTTCTCATTTTGCCTTTTGCGAAAGCTGTTTCTTCTCCACCATTCCTCTTACGTTGGCCAGGGCAAAAGTATGACATATTTCTATAAAAAGTACCACCTCTGTCTGTGCCTTCTATATAGGTACATAATATATAAGTACCTATCGCCACTCTGGTGTGAATGCTAAATCCGTATCTATTGTCGCCCAGGTGCGCATGGTATGTACTTACTTATCGCCATCCCTGTTCACATGCTATATACGTACCTATTACAGCCCTGGTGCGCATACTATATACGTACCTATTGGCGTTGCACGGGGATCACTTCTCCAGTCGCCCTCCTTCCACAGTTGCCAGGAGTAAAAGATGTCACGTACATGGTTGTCGATTCACCCTGGCTACACTATCTCCGGCCTCCCCCAAACTCTGCACTACCTCTCCATTCCCTGGAGTAAAAATGTAACATTTCTATTAAAAGTACCATATTTGTCTTCATTATTAATGTTAATAAGGGTGTTTGTTTATTTACTTCTTCATGTCCGTGTATGTTAGATAAAATAACCTAGGTCGATCAGGCCCCTCTGACAGCAGTCTTTGTTTATGATAATAATGGTGTCTATTTACTTCTTTCATGTTTGTGTACGTTAGATTAAATAACCTAGGTTGACCACTGATTAAATAGTTTATATGAATATAATAAATGGTATCAATGGGGAAGAATAATTTTTTCTTTTAAATTCACCGATAGAGACATTATTTTATATGAATATAAATAATAGTGCTAACAATGGGGACCCTTCCTATACCATTCTACTCAGACTCCGTAATATTCCATTCGGGTTGAACTCCAGGCCTTCACTCTTTCCTGACCATCAGGCTCTGACTCCTACCCGAACAATTAGGACCTGACTACTTCCTGAAGAGCTGGCTCTGACACCTTAAACATCAGGGTGACTCTTTCATATACTGCAAGCTCTGAATCTTTTCCCGAACCTCCAGCTTTGACTGTTTCACTGTTTGACTGCTCCCTGAACATCAGTTTTTTTTTTAATCCTGTGCTATGGTGTGTATAATAAACACACCTGCTCTATCTAGGATATTGAACTCTATTTAATTAAACACTCGTTCTATGTAGGATAATGAGCACTTTTAAAATAAGGAGGCCAAGAGAGCACTATCACAATCAAGCGCCTAGAACTTGTTAAATTTCAATGTAAAAAAATGCTGACTGATTTGCTATTCTCTTTTACTGGATAACATTAAAAGCAGTGTTTAATTATTGATAACATTAAAGGGAAAATGCCAATGTTACCTTACTGTAAAGAATTTACTATTTTATGTTAACCTTCAACTAACCTTGCTCAGCAACAAATGTCTTAGCTGGGGAAACATAGAAATATTAATTTTTTTTCATATGTTAGAACAATGATGACCGACGACACTCTTTCCCACACTTCTGATGGTCTTGTGTCTAATTTGTGTTATGAGTAAATGTGGTATTGTGGTGACTAACATTATTTGTTTTACGAATGTGTGGCGGCGGTTTGCTGAGAATCGATTTACACTTTTACCCCCCGGCACAAATATGAAAGGTCTAAACAATATTTCTTAGCTTCTTCGCTTGGAACAAAGTGCAGTATTAAAATTTTTTTAAATTGAAAATTGGTTCAATTACTTTCAGAGCACTGAGTTTAAAGAATTTGAAACATTTATTTTTTCAGTGGGGATATACTCAGAAGGGAAAATCCATCAACCTTCGTTCTATCCTCGTAAGGTAACAAAATAATAAACAACAAAAAATGTGTATTGGGGGGGATATATGCTAACTGTTCATAACGAAGACTATTCTGTTTATAATTGACGGCGATTGTGTCACTCGTGAGCACAAAATGCTGGCGGCAGCGAGGGCGCTTGTTTGTGGCGGCGGTTTGCTGAGAATCGATTTACACTTTTACCCCCCGGCACAAATATGAAAGGTCTAAACAATATTTCTTAGCTTCTTCGCTTGGAACAAAGTGCAGTATTAAAATTTTTTTTAATTGAAAATTGGTTCAATTACTTTCAGAGCATTGAGTTTAAAGAATTTGAAACATTTATTTTTTCAGTGGGGATATACTCAGAAGGGAAAATCCATCAACCTTCGTTCTATCCTCGTAAGGTAACAAAATAATAAACAACAAAAAATGTGTATTGGGGGGGGGGATATATGCTAACTGTTCATAACGAAGACTATTCTGTTTATAAATGACGGCGATTGTGTCACGTGAGCCAAAATGCTGGCGGCGGGGGTGTGCCGGGGGGTGCCGGGGGGTAAAAGTGCCACCCGGGAAAAGGGTGGGGAAAATCCATCAACCTTCGTTCTATTTCGTAAGGTAACAAAATAATAAACAAAAAAACAAGTGTATTGTGGGGGGGGGGGATATATGCTAAGTGTTCATAACGAGGACTATTCTCTGTTTATAAATGACGGCGATTGTGTCACGTGAGCCAAAATGCTGGCGGCGGGGGTGTGCCGGGGGGGTAAAAGTGCCACCCCTTTATATTATAAAAAAGGAAAAAAATAAAACTTTAAACTCTAAAAAATAAGGAAAAAAACAATACAAAAACTTTAACAAATTCTGATATTTTATTGTAATAAGTAAGGGTAGTTCTGCATTTCAAACGTCACTTGGACTTAATAATTGAAGAGTTCCATTCATTCCACCGAGTCAACCGGAAGTGCTAGACTGAATGTAAAGTCATCGATTTATCTTATTGTATGAATGAAAAGTTTCTGAAAGTAGGCAACAGTAATTTCTGAAGTGAAAATTTATCAATGAAATGAGTAGTTAGTGATTTGTTTTATTGTAAGAATTCAAATTCTATTGACTATTTTGTCAATAGTGATCGTTTAAAACGATTTTAAGAAAGTTCAAATTCTGTATAAGTAACAGTTGTTTTAACTTCATGTAAATAAGTAAAACGTAAATTTTTATATTAATTGTTAGGTGATTTTTTTTTTTAATTATTATAATATGAAATATCGGATTATTCATACGAGAGTTGAGATTCGGTGGACCAGAAATGCGTGCTCACTTTACGTATATAGGAAAATGCCCCCACTCCTAAATTCTAAAATAATAACAATTTTCATAAATTTTTTTCTTAGCAGATATTTTTTAAGGCTGTTTACATGTAATTTGCCCAAAAAAGTAGAAACTTTTTTTTTTAGGGGTCGAAATACGAAAGGTGCACTTCTATAAATTTACCAAAAAAAAAAAAAATGATATATTTTTTTTTCTTACGATACGTTTAATAAACAAAAAAATTAAGTTATAGAAATATTTGTAAATAAAATTAGCGATCTTAATTGTTGATTATGCCTAATGTACGGTTATTTTTTAAAATGTATACATTTAGTTTATTTATTCAAATATATTGCGTTTCACGTTGGGAAACTAAACAAAAATGTTTTTGTGTCAGTTATTACTTGCCTCCCCACGAGGACAGAATGCATAATAAACTCATATAGTGTTGCTGTTTTTTTACGATACGTTTAATAAACAAATAATATTAGCGATTTTTTTTGTTTAAATAAAAATTAAGTTGTTTATAATTGTTGATTACAGAAACAAATAAAAAAAAGTTTGTAAACTTACGTTTGTCATAAATGGCGCGTTCAAAATTGTGTTGTTGAGGCTACATAGTGTAGAAGTCACAGATTTGTTTAAAAAAAAAAATGATATAGTGTTTTTTTTTTTACGATAGGTTTAATAAACAAAAAAATTAAGTTATAGAAATATTTGTAAATAAAATTAGCGATCTTAATTGTTGATTATGCCTAATGTACGGTTATTTTTTAAAATGTATATATTTTGTTTATTTATTAAAATATATTGCGTTTCACGTTGGGAAACTAAACAAAAATGTTTTTGTGTCAGTATACTTGCCTCCCCACGAGGACAGAATGCATAATAAACTCATATAGTGTTGCTGTTTTTTAACGATACGTTTAATAAACAAATAATATTAGCGATTTTTTTTGTTTAAATAAAAATTAAGTTGTTTATAATTGTTGATTACAGAAACAAATAAAAAAAGTACGTAAACTTACGTTTTTCATAAATGGCGCGTTCAAAATTGTCGTGTTGAGGAAGTGACATATATTTCACGCATGCGCAAATCGTTTTTGTACTCTGTCTTGATTTTTTAAGACATCCCCCCCCCTCAACGTTTCGAGCCATTTCTATACGAAAATATGAACGTGTTCCTCCAATTCTCAGAGATAACACGTCTGGGGGCTGGCTGGTTTTAATAATGTCATCTGCGTAAGTGTCTGTTGGGTAGTATCGGAGGAGAAGACCAACATACATACATACATACATACATACATACATACATACATACATACATACAGACAGGTGACATTTATATAATAGATTATATATATATATATATATATATATATATATATATATATTTAATTCCTTAAATATGTAATGTTCAATTATGAATAAATTACAGTAAAGTACAATTTTGTTTTTGCTTTTTATAGATGTCTTGATAATACGCGGATCCTACGATATTATTGTAAAATTGATATAAGCATTGGATACCCTAGGTTACCGTTAAAAGTGCTGTTTAATTTTTGTACTTAGATTCTATATCCTGGCCAGACACACATTGAAAGAGAAAGGCTATATATGAATTATGCATTGAGGACGTTTGTTAAATCTTATACTGAATGAAAATATGTTTATATGATAAGATACGAGAAATAATCGTACATTTTTTACTAGTATAATAGAATGAAAAATACTGATTTTTGCATGATTTTGAAATTGAAATCAAGATACTACGGTAGCAATACTTTCCTGATTAATTTATCGATTCTAGGGACTAGACTGCTATGCAAGGACAAACTACGATAAAGGTTAAGTGGACAAGTGAAATACATAGTTAATACTATTTGCGAATGCGAGAGTTATTTCCGCTTGCGTTTGACCGATGCTAACATGCGAGAGTAACTTCTTGCAAATACACCGACCTTTTTTAATCAATACGACTTCTGAATGAAAGGTGAGGTTTGCGTCTATGCCAGTAGCTGGGCTTAAATAGGTAATAGCGTACTTTTTGTTAAAGTAACCTGTATTCAACTCAAATTATTTTTGGTTTGTTCCAGAAATTATCATGGAAGTTTATTGGTTGATTTTTAGTGTTGACGTTGGGTGAATATGTTGCGTTTACATTTGCGTAAAACACATGCGCTCAATAAATATTATTTCACTAGTCAAACGCGTGTCCAGCAGATTGTTGGCGTAACATATTTATTGATTAGTTATTTTCAGTACTTGGTGATCAGACATAAAGAAAACATCTAAATGAACACACGGAGCATTGATTCAATTTATAGTCGGTCCTTGTTGATTGTCTGTAAATCAGTGGTAAGACAGTAGACCACATCATCGAGTCATGCCTTAAATATTGACCACTCAACGGCTAAGCCAGCATAGCTGCACTAGACAACAAAACATTAGCATGGATATTCTCAACCGAGCTGGTGATCTAACAGTGAGATGCTGTGAAGCAAACGAAAGAAGAAGTGGTAAGTGGTCATTAGTTGCAGACAATCAGTGCGTATCCGATTCCGTCTCTGTATTTGTGTGTATGTAAACGATCAGATAGACAGGTTGCCTCGATTTCAAAGATTTCTAAAAAAACATGTAGATAAAAAAAAAACGTGTTGTACTATGAAATATGCTAAATGTCACTTTTTTGGTCTCTGGTAATACCCCATCCTGAAGTCGAGTAGAAAGCATTGTGCATTTTGGTACGTAATGTCGCAGAGATCCTTCCGAAGTTACATTTCCCCTTTGTCGTTCTAATGCCGTACCGAATGAAGAGCATCATAAGCATTAAGCAAAAAAAGTTTAAGATATTCTGGAACCGCTAAATGACCAGAAAATGTCGCATTAATGGCAGTTTCGAAACAGTAGTCTTCAAGCGAGCATACCTAAGGGAAGACAATTTCCAAAAGAATCTGAACCAATAAACGCGTGTAATTTATTTAGTATAAATACAATGTTTTTTTCTCTTCTGGTTACCCGTTTCAATTAATTTATTTTAATCAACTTTGAAATGGCAATATTCTCTCTGTCTCACCTTCATGATCGTCTCCTCCGATGTCGACGTCTTTTCAAGCGCAGGTGCAGCATGTTATTAATTCTTTACGTGAATGTTAATGATTTCTCCGAGCGTTTCATTTCATTTCACAGCTCTTTTTAATGAAAGTGGATAAATTAATTGCTTCTCTTTTCTTTATTTCTTTCAAATGATGAAAATATTTCGACTAATCGTTCGTTGTCTTTCTGTGTAGTATCACAATTCCGATGTTGCCCGAGATATAACTAAGGCCAAACGTACTCCTTTTATCAGATTTAAAGCAACTATTATGAATGTTATTCTTTTTCTCATTAATATAGAGTAAGTATACTTAATTATGAGTAAAATTAAATAAAAAGAAGAAATACGTCGGATCTGCCCTTCAGGAGTGTCCAGTGCGAACGATGAGCCAAGAATATCATAAACAAATATAATGCCAAAATAATACCAGCATTAGACCCTAATAAGATTTTAGTCTAGTAAAATATGTTTGATCATAGCAAAGTGCTTTGTTTTCAATTGCACCCACGTATGGACAGACAGAGATACTAGAAATGGAGTCTATACGACACGTTATCCGTAAAGTCCTGAAGGGTCTACTTGGCGAATGTCTTGACCCCTAGAGAGGTAATTATTAACTTTGACATTGTTTTATACTGAAGCCAGCAATTATGTCTACTGCTTTCAAACATATATAAACATTAGGGAGACTGCCCCTGCTTTCAAACACACCGCCACCTCACTACATTTTCGGCAAATACGGTTCATCGTTTAAGACGTTATCCATTTTACGTACATATATATAGTCTCTTTTTTATGATAATCATGAAGCGTGCACGGTGTCTACCAGACAATATAAGAAGAACAATCTAGAGTTGTATTTATTAATTTTTTTTTAAATTTACATTATATTCGTTTCTCTGCTTTTCAAACGCATCTTCATATTTACTTATTCCAGTAAATTTCAAAGGTTATTCATTGTTTCCACTTAGTGTGTTTTTATTATTTCATTTTTACTGTATATTTGTGAGACTGTTATTCTGGTATGCACAAAATATATTCGGTAGCTTACAGTATTTTTCTTACTAACAAATCACCGCTCAAATGCCAGTCGCGGACAAGGACTTATGTTTTGTATTATGCGGATGATGAGACAACACCTTGAGGAATTGCAGACCATGGTTAGATATGGGCTACATTTGATTACTTAATTTAGCTCAAGGTACAAGACGAAAAACGAAAAATGTTACTATCGCTTGTGCTAGACGAGATTCGCTGTAAACGATGGCCTTTGAGCTATTGTTCAATAAATTAAATCCTCGTCAATGAAGTTGCTGATCCTGTGTGATATTACAGTCAGTACGTCAGCTGGTGATCATGTAGGACGATGACTTGTGACTGTGTGAATGTTGTTTGCTTAGATGGCTTACAACAACTTGATTCATCACATATTCAAACAACTTACTCATGACGCATAAAAGACCGAGATGCAGAAGACGGAGATTCAATATTTTGAAATACTAACAAAAATGATGAAGTTTTCCAAGACGATGGGAAGTTGTTCTCCTTTAAGCAACGAGTGAATAACTTTGTAAGAATAGAAGACGGTTCTGCACTATGGTTGGAATAAACTGATTTGCAGAAGAATTGGTTGAGCATAATTCTACAAAATATAATTGTAGGTACAGATCCGGTTAAATTATTTCATCCAAAAATATCCGTGCTGTATATAAGATGCATCCGTTTGTCTGTTTCTCTCTCCTCGGAACCAAATCGAAAACAAATCACTTCATCAACTACACAAATTGGACTTTTCTCAATTAAAATTATACGAGGAATCTACTTGCGGGCGATACATTTATGTTTCGATATTTTAACATAATATCGTGGGGTAAATGTTAGCGCCGTTTCTTTTATTTGATTTTATCTATCTATACTCTATTTAATGCTTAACATGTATTAATGAACGGTCGTCTCTCAAAATTTGATCCTATATAGTTTAATCACAAAAAGTGCATGTTATACTATTCTTTAGTTTCGGGATTGAATTATATTTGAAAATAAATCCATTTGAATTACTCTAATTAGCCGTAAATTGCAATAGACTAACAAGTGACACATCTCTTATTATGATTCTGTTTATCAACATTCATTTTGTGTACTTTCTGCACTGCTTTAATTGTACGCACTTCCATCATTCTTGCATCATCTCTATTAAAAATCAAATGTAATAAAATCACTTATGAATCTCTGTCGAAAATATCAGCACAAATAGTAATTATATTTTTACCTGCAGATGAAAAAAAGAGTGAAGCAGAAAGAGTTTTAAAAAGGAGAGATTATTGCAGCGAGCAGAAAGAGAATACTAAGTGACCAGTCTCTTACCAACCTTTTGTGTATCGTTTTCGACTTGTTTTCCTGGATTTGGTTTTACGCATCTGCTCTTTCTTTATACGGTTTCTATCACTGCCGCTTCCTTCTATCTTTGTGCTTGCTTATTAACAATGAAATATAATCAAACTTACTATAAAACACAGGATTGGAATGGTCCATATTAAACAAAAGGTAATATCACCCGTAGCTTGAGATTTAAAAGAAAGAAAAAAAAGAGAGAGAAAGAGTATTGATATATAAACAGAAAAAAAATAATTTTGGAATGTTATCTGTTTTTAAAATTTAATTAACTTTTCTTATTTTCATCAATCAATTGCTGAACGAACGCCACACATTTTTCTATAACAGAACCTAATTACATGTCTTTTTCAAGATACGAGTTTACTTAGATCCAATCATGGACATTATTACTCATTCCGAGCGCTTTATTTCGGAGAATAGTATGCCTGTAATGTATTTGTAACTCTAACGGTGTGTGTATTTGTCCGAAGCGTATAATTTAAATTGACCAGGTTTTTCAATTGTTTACGGATTTCCACTACAATCTCAGTATTTCTAAAATATATTTAAAGTACTATTTTGTCTCATCTATCTACCGGAGAAACTGTAACCTTTGCATGGCTAATCTAAATAATTAAAATTTCTACATGACGTAGATACATGATTTATCGCAGTATAAAAACTCTTCGAATGAGCTGGTAAAAAAACTAGCTGAGAATGTTTTATTTACGACCAATTTTCACGCGCTCGTTTTCTACGACAACTTTATACCATGTAACATAATATATATATATATATATATATACATATATATATATATATATATATCAACATTGAAGACGTTACACGATGAAAACGACAGTTCTCAGTAATAACTATAATATAATTAAAACACTCGTTTGTTTAAGATGAAAGAGCAACTAATATTAATTTTATTTTTAAAATATCCTAGCGTACTTCAGAATATTAAATATATTCCCAGTGTTCATGAATATGTCTATCACTGCATCGTCAAGTTACAAATATTCACAGAAAGTTATCTGGTGTTATTTTAACCAGTTGGTAATAAAAGCATCCTGTTGTGCCATATATTTTAATGTTGTACTTTAATTTCCTTAACTTTACTACTGGTATTATCTTCAGCACCAGTGATAAAACGATGTCTTGTCTTCGGCAGCATGAGCAGCCAATGCCAGGTTTACGAATAAAACTATCAGCAACTTTTCCCTTCGATTACTCAAAGTATGTGAACTCAATTTATCGATGCCAATAGCAGATGTCTTGGATTTCTTATGGTCATTTGTACTGATGATTCCCGGAAAATGATGGAATGCTGTGGATAAAAAATAAAAAAAATATATATTATTTATAGCCACCGTTAATTCTAGGGCGGGCCCTTTAAAAGAATTATAATTTGAGTGTCAAATTGAAATGTAATGCGAACTTCCGTCCAACCGCGTTGTTGAACACTGTTTGTAACAGCCTTCCATGTATTTCAACGTGTGAAGACATCAATAAACCATAATTGTTATCCCTGTTAGGTTGTTAGGTTTGGTCCTAGGTCTTCATACAGGAGATTAAATGATAACTTAGGTCTGAGGTTCGAATCGTGTGGCCGGAAGAACAATTATCCCTTACATTGAGGATTTCCAGAAAAAAAAGATTAAACACATGGGTGTCGATAAGTAATTACAAAATTATTATCATGATAGTGGTTATATATATATATATATCTATGTATATGTATATGTATGTGTATGTATATATATATATATATATATATATATATATATATATATATATATGTATATATATATATATATATGATGGACTTTCCCGTCGAGTTTGACGTATGAGTGCCCCGCCTGGGGCTGCCCCGCGTGAATTTTTAATTGCAAGGGTTGCGCAAACCCAACAACCGCTCTCCTGAGTCGGCATTGCTTGATTCCAATGGCAAGTAGTAATACAAGACGACTGGAAACAATGCCGAGATAAGCAGAGAGCACATACAGCACCTGGTATTCCCAAATGGTCACCCATTTAGTACTGGCCAGGCTCGACGCCGCTTAACTTCGGTGATCTAACGGCGATATATATATATATATATATATATATATATATATAGTATGAATTTTCTTTTATATGTATCGGCTATATATGTGCCTGCATGTTTCAGCTGCAAGTTTATTCTTCTTGTCAACTGAACTAAGAGGAATAGATAAATAACATTCTTGCATATCGTTTTGGTTAGAAGGGAGGCGCGTAGTTATAGTAGAGGAGTCAAGGAATGCATCTGCTTAGACACAGTTACTTATCAATATACTCACACATTCCTACACTCGTACGTATATAAATATATATTCATAAACTAACACTTTCTCTCACACGTATGTCGTTCCAGTGATAGATTACATTACCTCTTCATATATCTTCATGGCACATCTTCAAGTATTTCTTCATCGCAATGAGCCTTTCAGACGTTCTGCGTCTTTTGAAGTTTTGTTCAGGCGTTTGACCGAACATATTTATTAGAATACGAATATAAGTTAAACCACACATACATAAATAAACACATACATCCGCTTACATATATCCATATATATATATATATATATATATATATATATATATATATATATATATATATATATATATATATATATGTATATATATATATATATATATATATATATATATGTATATATATATATATATATATATATATATATATATATATATATATATATATATATGTACATATACATACATCTTTGATCTTGAAGCAGTGGTACGGTCCCATTTCCGCTCTTCTGTCGTCTTGTCACGTGTAATCAATTTAAAAGAAAATATGAATATCTTTTCAAAGCTAATCATTTCAGATCTATTTGCCTCTTTACTCAAGTGACTCAAGTTAAGGAGAGGTTCGGTATTAAATTACGTAACTTTTGCTTTACGATAGACACATCGATCAGGCACTCTTACAGAGAATTAAAATTAGACCAATTTGAGTAGTGTACACTTTTGAATCTAACGGATACATTTGAAAAAAAAACATAATACTCATCAAACACATATAACATTTGAAAATCATATACTAAATATAAGTTGATCAATTTTTTTTTACCCTTGCCTTTATCCTATATACTTTGATAATACAAAGTAGATGCTTAAGTATACTTAAATTTTAGGATTTTGTTATATTTAAAAAAAAAGGTTAATTGCTCAAATAAGCCGTAATTTATAATTAATTGAACAAGTCAACGATGTCTCTCTCAGCTATCTATATATTTCTCTCTCATATCAGTCTATGTTGATTCAAGTATTTAGAGAATGATATGCCTCTTTGTTGTACTAGTTTAAACTAATGACTAATCAATCCAGTGGTTGTCAAAATATTTCAACAGGATTTGAGGATTACTCAATAAAGATAAAACCTGCTCGAACTTGCTTTTCCAATTTCATTCTTTAATTCTCAGCACGATCTGTAAAATAAGTTTTTTTTTAATATGATGATTTAAAGAGTGCCACTTAGTGGTATTCAAATTTAACAGTTGTTATCCACAAAACTGTAAGCTTACATTTATATCAGTTAAGAAAATATGTAAATAGAGTAAGTTGAAACTGATGAGATTCTATTTGCTCAATTTAACTTCCCATCAGCTGAAACTAGGGAGATGACGGTGGTCAATTGGATAACGACGCAGACTGACGACCTGGGTGTGGCAGGTTCGAATTCATTTGGGTCCATAGAAGCACTTAGGAGTGTTTTGCAACCATTACTTGGCCCTTTCCTGCAAAAATGCCAACAGTAGAATCAAACTGGTCAACAAAGTTGTACGATTCTGGTTTATAGGAAGTTTCTTTTTAGTTTAACCTAGAAAAAAAACTTCCATGGCTTTCTTTATGCTCCTGTTACTAATCTAAAAGCCTTAATTAATATAATTCTGACCTGTCATCTACTCAAATGCGAGAAAGAAACATCGTTTGGTATCAGGGCAATATATCCTTACAGAAGCCTCAACAGAACTGTAAATATGAATAAAAAAGTTTGTTCTGTATTGATAAAGCATGATCTATTACGCGTGTTGAAGCATGTGAGAAAGAATAAATGCTAGGACAAATTATTCTAAACGGGAAATCTTTCACAAAAAAGCTGTGAGAAAATCGACCTCAACTAGTAAATACGAATACAGTTGTATTATGCAGTCTCGGTCTCATGTAGCAAAATGTGCGTTTGACTGGATATGAAGCTAGATTAAGAGATTATATCTTTTCCACTATAATCGTCAGATGTATCATTAAACTGTTATCAGTTGTCCGTTAGTTATCTTACTTCTCTGAGAAACATGTTCAAAGTGAACTGACTGAAAGACGTGTGCTTGAACTTTTCGAAAATAAAACTCACAAATTGAAAATTGGAATATTTATTAAAGCGTCGAGAGAAAGTAATAGAATGTGATGAAACAATTTAATTTTAGTATAAAAACTTTGACTTATTTTTCGCTTAGAAAAATTAACATATCATTTTAGACATATGATATATATATGTATATATATAAATGCATACATATATATATATATATATATATATATATATATATATATATAGGTGGGTGCATATGAATACATATATGAATATGTATATATCTCTTTTTTCATTTTAATTCATTCGAAGTTTTCAGTAATCAAGGCTGACAATTGATCTTTATATGAGATAATACATATCCGAATGTTCAAGTAAATTCCGCCTCTACCTCTCAAACGTTGATTTAGCACTGATATGAAAAACATTAATGTTCCTCTCCCCAATTGACCAGTTAACTATGTTATAGTACATCTTTCTTGTGGTCCCTTGATTTTACAGGATTCCAGGACAAGAATGCCTTAGTCTACTGAGGTAGCATTGCTTGGTAAAGGTGCACTATTCCTCGTTTGAGCAAGTGTATCGAGGATATGTTATTTGGGCTTCGGATACTACGTTATGTTTAATATTTTGTCAGGGTTAGCTTGTATGGTAAAGTATCATAATGTCAGGTTGTACTAGCAACCCCTTGTACAGTCAGACTGAATGAACCCGAGGATCGTGCTACGTAGATAATTCAAATACCTCTCCTTAGGTAATTCAAATATATATGTAGGTAATTTGAATATATATCTCGATATATCTGTATTTGCATAAGTATATTGTCAGGTAGCTTATTTGGATTCACCCATTGTTCAATAAAACTGACAAATTGCATTCTCGCACGAATACACGAAAGACATGGTCGACGTAAACTAATTCGCACTTTCTCTTTTGTTTATAATAAAATGAGCTCATACATCTGAAAGGGTGGGTATACGCTTACGCGCGTGTGTTCTCCAATCGATCCACCTTAGCGGGTTTTCCATAAATGAATATCTGCTTTTAAACAGGCTAAAATCCTGAAGCTTAAGTATATTACTGCTAAATGAAATCAGCTTAACTTCTGTTTATTGAATTGAGCTGACGCCTTGCGTACCGCTGTTGGCTCTTGGGAGAAGCTCACTGATTCTCGAATTAGATTTAGAAGATAAAGCGGAACGAAGAAAGGCTTATTTTAAAGGCGATGGATGATGTAAGGGAGCGTATATATTTGATAAGAATGAAATGACGACTACGATACGTTGTAAATTATATATGTGATAAAATCTGACAAGTTGCATTTCTGTAGAAAAACAATGAGATCGCCAGAACAATAAATTAAATAATATCGTTGATGGCGAACAAGAACAGATATGCTCATGATTTTGTAAACTTACGCAATTAGCGTTGGATTTCAAACGTATGCCTAAAATACCGATGATCGGACGACCGGATAGACATTCGTATATTCATGGATGCATATGAAATAGAAAGGCGATTAGCGATAAAAAAAAAAACACATATTTGTAACGGAACACTGATAACCTGACAGAAAATGCGTGGCTTATTGTACATAATATAGGTAATATATTAAATATAACAAACCTTTATATCTCTGAAAATCGACTGTTACAGTATATTTAGTTAAAAACTTGTTATTTCATTACCACTACATTGTATTATATGACATAATTGTCCAACCTGGCATGGCAGTTGTAAAAAGAATGATGTTGCATAATCCAGATTTTGCGACAAATGTAACTATTCATTGTCACTTTTTGTTCGCAATATTTATTTGCATTTGTGTAAATACACACATTACCTCGATCTCACGTCACGTTTTCACACACTTTCTCTCTTTGTCACCCCCTCTTACTCTCTCTCTCCCTCTCTCTCCATACATATGTGTAATCATCCAGACACAGAATGGTACGCTGTATAACTGCTCTTTAGCGCAGCAAAACTCGTACCCATCCGAAGCCAGGGATCGAACCCACAACCACCTAGTTGATGGTTGGCAGCTCTAAACACAAGACCACAGGACGAAGGCCGTTGGTAGACTAGACAGTACTCTATTTGTTTATTTTAAATAGTATAAGGCGATATCATTTACGACAATGTTCAACCAGATAAGTGGGCGTATATAATCATCCACAGTAAGACTGACTCGCTGTATAACAGGTATTCAGTCCGGCTAGACTAGTACGAATTGTGAGCCAGGGATCAAGCTTACAACCAAGTAGTTTATAATTGGAAGCTCCAACCGAAATACCACGGGAGTAGCGGGACAATGGTATGGCGTTGCCTGTAAAAATTAAGGAAACTAAGTATAAAAACACCTAGAAATAAATTGACACGATAGTACAGGAATTATTTTTCACCCGAAATGCTAAGTCTGTATATTCAAAATAAAATAAAATAAAATGTTCATATAGATATAGTCACTGATTATTTTCTTTGCCACGAGTGGTGCGTGTGTGTTTTGGGGTTGGCAATGTGGTTTTAATTTACAGTATAACAACAACTGAAATGTCTGACTGGTGTTTAATTGAACTTAAATGTATAATGGTGGAATTTAATTTCGTAATAACTGACTCATTTGATTCGCTGCGCGGTGTGGGTGAGGGAGGTGCATGTTTGTT
This sequence comes from Sepiola atlantica, assembly GCA_963556195.1. Classification (NCBI taxonomy): domain Eukaryota; kingdom Metazoa; phylum Mollusca; class Cephalopoda; order Sepiida; family Sepiolidae; genus Sepiola; species Sepiola atlantica. Next base: position 171,379,337 of record OY744517.1, on the reverse strand, counting down.
TTATGTTTTGGGGTATTGTATATATATATATAAAGTAGACTACATTTTCTCCTGTACATGTAACTTCATTCATCATAGGCTACTAAACTCACCGCTCTATCCACGAGTGTGTTTCAAGAAATGTATGACTATTTTAAACATGTAAGATAATACTACTTTTAGACCCACATCACAGACTCTCACTAAAACATACTCCATACAGATGGTGGCAAAATCCGATCCCTCTAATCATTATGTACTCCTACTCTCCCACTTAACGCCGGTAACTACATTACATCGGTATTTTATAGAATCATCACCGTAAATATTTCGTTTAATTTTTCTACTAACTTCATACAAAATATACAATAACCGCTCCCTGATATTCCTCTAAAATCACAGAATATCAGATTACATATACTTATTTAATGTGTTGTTACTTCTAGCTATTAAACATATACATAAACTAATTCCAGAATGTCCGGTTTACATTATGAACTTGATACATTATTTCGTACATTGATTAAAAATAACGTCATATACTTATCAATTATACTTTCATGCCTAAACACTTGGGCAATTTCATTTGATAACACTTTTACGGCTTACAGGTGAATTGATACAACTTACAGCGTAAACCGAACATTGGTCCATACTTCAAAACATCTAATGACTCATATAAATGTTACGGAGCCCCGTGACAGCTTCTTTCCACGACACTGGCCAGTAAGAAAAAAAGGTAAATTGTTTCACTTTTAACCTACTATACTTATCGAGCATTATTTAAACTATCGCAAAACCTCATGATATATTATTATTATTTTTCCTTCATATGATTTTTTTCCTATATACTTCTTGTAAAATGTTATACTTTAGTTAATTTTTATTTTTCCTATTTTCTTATTGTTTCTTGTTTTGTTTTCATTTTAACTATTACCTATTTGAATTATTCGCCCTCTACGTCTCTCTCTCTCTCTCTCTCTCTCTCTCTCTCTCTCTCTCTCTCTCTCTCGGTTTATTTATTTACTTACTTATGTTAATAAAAAAAGAATATATTTGATAGTGAAGAAAACATCCTTCTAGACTGCGGCAATGTTTACGTTTATCTCACTTCGATGGATTAGGGGCCCTTAAATGTCCCTTTCTCTCCCTCTCTTCATGTCTTTATTTACTTACTACAATAAAGAAAAAAGGTTATTGTAATTCGGGGTATTTTTACTTATTCATTTTAGGTTTCTAAATATACTTAACTTTACAGTGTAGTATTTGTTACTTAATCTCTTCTATTCTCGGTCAGTGAAGTACTTAACTTATTCTCATGTCTCCTCTGTCAGTGAAGAAGAAATCGTTCTGGACTGTTGCAATTTTTTCTTTCCCCAAGGGAATGAATTGTCAGCACATTATAAACTACAATCGCTTTTTATGGTTGATAAATTAATTTTACAACCTAAAAGGACACTCCTCAGTGGGATAAAAATGGTATAAGTCTAGCAGGATTTTTCCATTCACTTAACTTAGAAAAATTCACGCATATTTTTGGATCACATTTACTTACTTGTTTTTTATTGGTGGACCCGTTTTTATTTTTACATATTACCCGATACTTACAATCGTAGTGGAGACAAACTAAACATAGAACCATCTATTTTGTTTATTTCAAAAGATTGATAAATCTTATTGTAATCACTTACATTACTTACATGGTTCTTTTCAACTTTTTTTTATTACTCATTTATACTCTAATACTTATATATCTCTCACGAGCAACGCCGCGACACGGGTCCTGCTATATCATATAATACGTTATTTACCTCTTTATAGTGTGTATGCCGTTTACGGACCGGGATCACTTGCCTCCCACGAGAGTACAGTTAGACAAATGGTTGGTTTTTAATGTGGGGAAAATCCATCTCCTCAAATAGGGGCATTCCGGATCAGACTAAAATTATAATTACCACAGTTTAGAAGGAGTATAATCAATGTCAAGATTGCAACATCTAACCATGGCAAGTGTGTAATTACACCACGTATTGCATTAATTTTTTTAGCTCCTGTTTTACGTTAACATTGTGGGTCTGTGTTCGCGCTTATCAACTATAAGCACACAATGATTCAATAGTTACAGATTTCGCAAGGAATTTCAATAGTTATTAGGATTTACCGGGCAACACCTGGGCACAGGTTGGCTAGTAGTTTATAATTTACTATGTAAAACCTGATCACAAACCTACAAACATCTTTCTGCGCTATTCACTGAAAATCCTCTTTTTTGTCCGCAATTTAAAAGCTATGCCGAAAAATAATAATAAAATGAGAACAGTTATTGAATAAGTAAATCAATAGTCACTAATAGTGAAATAATAAGATCTTATTCTTCAAATCGATATTAAAATTAGTTGACCAGATATGTGTCGATGATGTGGGCATCCTTGGTACTGTCAATGCAATAACTGAAAGTGTTAATAACAATATATATATATATTTATATATATGGGTGTGTATACTAGTGTACCCCCTCCAACAAGAATGAAGGAAAAAGCTATGATTAACCAGGGTTTACACTCGCTACTATTCGTGGACTTACTAGAAGTTTTCCATATGATTAGATAAAGAATAAAAAATAAATACTATTAACTTTTTATTTAAGAGTGGAAGATTTTTTATATAATTGATATAACGGGGAAAAGTAAATCTGACTTTTTTCTGTCACAAGCTGTTTGCTTTCTCGATCTCTTTCACCATGTTAAATCGTTATATATATATATATATATATATATATATATATATATATATATATATATATATATATATATATTCGATGATAATTGCCAGTATACTGAAATCATATGCCCTTAATAGGGTTAAGATGAAAATTCATATACACTAAATGTACAAATGCAAGGAAATTCCCAAATGTGTACACTTTTATTGTCATTAAAGGTATGCGAGCACAACAGGGCTATGTATTTTACTGGTAGTAATTTTTCTTAAGCGCACCTCACACACTTCATCCACTCATGCATATATATTCATACTGTAGTGATGTTATAATTAAATGGTTTGGTTGATATGTAGTCATACCCTTAATGACAATAAAAGTGTAAAAATTTGGGAATTTCCTAACTTTTGTACATTTAGTGTATATGAATTTTCATCTAGACCCTATTAAGGGCATATGGTTTCAGTATACTGGCATTTATCATGGAATGTCACTACTTTTGTAAAGGTTACGCCTCAAGACAATGGTAATTTTTAATTTTTTTTTTAATTTTCTGGAAAGCTAAGGAATATAGTAAACTGAAATTAAAATGCTATCAACTAGACCCTGGAACCTCTATCTCTGCCAAAAATCAGCTTAATCCATCAAATAGTTGATGAGATACAGGATGGCACACACGTACGTACGTACACACGGATAACACAAAGTCACTCCTGACCTTTCTGGATCTCTGGGTTGCCTTGACTAATGATGCTTAAATTCGATACACTTATAGAACCTATCAAATGAAAATGTTGTGCAAAGTTTTAACTAATTTGGTGTATTGCTTTTTGAGTTATGACTGATCAAAGAAATGAGATTTCTAGCAGAGGTCGTTTTTGAAGTCTATTAAGGGATAGAGCGCTATCGCGCCTCCCTTGATATTAACTTAAAATTTTTTTAACTTTTTTAACTTTTAATTTTTTTTCAATTTTGTCCATTTAATTTTATTACACTTTATATTATATTTTCTAATTTTTATTTTTTACTATAAATTTTTGTTTGGATGAGAATTGGCGATTAAAAAGAATAGACCATCAACCGGGTTAATTAGATAAAATATGTTTTAATTAATATTTTTTTAACTTTTAACTTTGTAAATTTTCTAACCTTTAACTTCTGGGAAATTTGTCGTTTTCTACCTAAAATAGCAGACGGTGTTGACGACAATAAAGCGTGTGCGTTTTCGAACCACAGAGGTGGTTGGGTAAACCGGATTGATTGTTTAAACTAATTTCACATTTACTTTACTGTATTTTAAAAAAAATACCATTTTACAATTGATACAACATTATTTGTTTGGGTTTGTTTGCTCATTTGTTTGGTCGAAAGATAGCAGACAATTCATTGACGTTCGAGTTTTCTTTCATTTTAGGTGGGAAACGACAACTCTACATAAATTATTTTACTTTTTGTCTGTTTTATTATATTTTACTTTATTTCTTATTTCTAACTTTAAAAGAAACTAATACGAATTATCTAACTGCATCTCAGTTGTAAATTTCCATTTTGGTGCGGACCAATGATTTTGAAATGACTTGACTCTGATGATTGACCGTTGTTTCGTATTAGTTTTTATAATTTAAAAAATATTTATTAGGTTGTTTCACAATTCAGATTATTAATTAATAATTACCAGCTTTCAATATTTTTTTCCAGTTAGCCTGTTTAGTTTTACTGGGGATTATTTTGTGTCTAAGGCTGTGGTTTATATTCTGGGGTCACGGACTTAACTTCGATCACCGCAGTCGGACTGTTGCCAGATACCTGATATTTTGTTCTTAGGGGATGTCCTTGCTTCCATTTGCTTCACGTGAGTCAGTTCCATGCTCTCCTAGCTGATCAGAATTTTATCTAATGTTGCTTTTCAAGTCCTCTGATATTTTTTCTGTGCTATTTCTGCTTCCTTTGGTATGTATGCGTTGTTTTCTACAACTACACTATATATGTCTAGCATTACCTGATGGCTGACGAATAGACTTTCGAACTGCAAGTTTTGTTCTATAAACCGAGAAACACGTGTAGGTCTACGAATAGAGTAATATGGTACAACTGATGGTATTGTATGTAAGACGAACATGTAAATTATGATTCTCCACTGAAGTGACAAAATAAAGAATTAAAGTAACTGATGTAAGTCATTTCTTTGGAGTTGTCATTGCATGGGCTTCAGAATTGAATTAGTATAATATGATATTTGGTCTCTGCATTTTGTAATAAATCTTCATTTAGCTTGTATTTGGCAATTTTCAGACACTGTAAGGAATAATATAATATTGAAAATATATCTTCGTATTATTATGAAAGATATATATATATATATATATATATATATATATGTATATATATATATATATATATATATATATATATGTATATATATATATATAGTCATCTAGAGACAGACGTTTTCCCTATATCACAACTAATTAGTGTCGCTAGACAAGCACCCATCCTAAGCTTGGATTCGAATCTAGTTGAAAGTCGGCAGTTCTATTAACTAGTAACTGAATTGGCGCTCTTTAATAATATCTACAATGTCTTTATACAAGGATTGACCGCCACTTTTAAGTGCTCCGATTGTTTATGATAAAATAAAGAGCTTTGAATAACGTAAAGTAAGCAGCTGTCGATATCATTAATGACAGTTCTTTACTAGAGAAGGGGGACGTATATATATATATATATATATATATATATATATATATATATATATATATATATATATATATATATATATATATATGGGGGGTGTATGTGTGTAGGGGTGGATAAGTGTGTATCGTTATTATAGCGTGTCGATAGGTATTATTACTCGGTTGGGACGAGTTTAGTTATATGTAATAAAAGTATGAATATGAAACAACATTCTTTTAACTTTTTGTTTAAAGCAATATATTTATTTTGTCTATTTTAAACTGGGTTCTCATTGCATCACCGGGTAGCTGATGTAGAGCATACCCATTCTTAGATGGCTGGTATTTACTAATAATAAAGGACGTTTAGTTTGGAAGCTGAATAATACACATTCATAGCAATATATGCATTACGCTGTGTAGACATACTTTACTGGCGCATTTAATTCTGATATCTTTGTGAATATTAAATAAATAACTGTTTGCAATAAACGCATACGTCTATGCGAATGTAAGGTGATGTACCTATTTTACTTTTTCGTCATATGCATATTGTACGGGGTGCAGTTCCGCTCTTTAAGTGTCAATGTTGTTCCCATAGAACGAGGAGCATGACTCGTACTCGCCCCAAAAATATAAGTGTAGTACAAGTTATATGTTGTGTTAGAAGGTCCTATCTTATTTAAAATGTTATATTCGACCATTATGATAAAATAGACTTGTGTTTTAATCATTATGCAAATATAGATTCAGTTTGATTCGATTAGAATTACACACACAGGTATAAATATATACATGTATATAGAGAAAAATATGTGTATATATATATATATACATATATATATATATATTATATATATATAATCCGTGTTCTTTCAGCAGTTGAACATTCTTTACGACGACTGCCATTAATGAGTTTAATCTTTCGATTATTTATCACATTTTTATAGTAGTCGTGTGGACACAAGCGTTGAGTTCTATACATGACTCGTGTTCAAGGATGTTGAGTCCTGCGACAGGTATGAATAATCATCTCTACACTAACAATTCCCGAAAGGATATAAACGTATACGTATGTAGATACAAACAAGTACTTATAATTAAATATATATATATGTATATATATATATATATATTCAAGAGAAATAGTGCCATGGCCTCATCTACTTTCTACGGTACGAAGCGCTCACTAGTTTCATACCCAGCAAGGTCGACACCAATATATACATATAGAAGAAGTGTTTGCTCACGGCAGCTGCTATTTTAAAGCAGTAGAGAGTGTAATTATTAGTCACGGTAAACGGTTAATTAATCAGATCATACGACAAGTATCGTACTACAAATTTACTAGGATGTATTTCTGAATAGCAAACTTCGGAAGTTTAAATATACAAATAATAAAAAAAGACATTCGGCTATAAACAATACTAAACGAGTATGTATGACAGTTAGGAAATACAATGAAAATAAATTACATTCTTTATAGTAACACTTATAAATTAATTAATCATATAATGTTAAATATGTTAAAAATTAAATTCGTATTCCAAAATCACATTAAAAGCAGAACCCGCAAAAATAAATAACGCAAATCCATTACCCTAGCAACAACATTTAACGACCAACCCATATGTTATATATATATATATATATATATATATATATATATATAGACTATGAGAGGTTACTGCAAGCTGACTGATGGTGATTCGTTAAAGATAACTACCTCTTCGATAACTATGAATACAACTTCCTGTTTATTTGAAAACAGAACAATTGACAATGTATGCACCTTCATGTTTAACAGTTATATGCCCCAAATAAGAAGACGATTTAAAATAAAATGATGTAAAAGTTATATATAATATATGTAAAAAACTAAAGTCGTTGCTGTCGTTTTATCGTATTTTTAGCTATATCATATGTTCTTTATATATGTATGTAATGCCCCATATATCATCTTTCAACACAATAACTGTTTACAATACGCACAAGTAAGCTACACAAATATATTTGCGTATATTATGTTTTCCATTTCCGTATATCAGTTAAGATAAATCAGTTTGATATACTTCAAATGTGAGAATTTCTAAAATACTTGTGGTATTTTATAAGTCAGAGTTATTTTTAATATGTCAGTGTTTCCGAGCTAAAATTGTAATTATTTACACATCTAACTTTAAAAAATATTTTATTATATCTATATGGCAAAGTGAAGACTTTCCCCCTCTTTATTAAGACATAATAGCTTAATAACCACACCATTAATATGCTAAGATGCTCCGCCATCATATTAGCCTAATCACTTATGCGTGTTTCATTAAATTATGGCTTAATTTTCTCTTTCAATGTTTATTATATTTTCTCTGTATGACCTAATTCTCCCAAATAAGCATCCCAAAAAGAAGAGGACTGAAATATTTACTGCCTACTCACTAAACACTACCCGTGATTCCTGATTTTCCATGACATGATAATAATATTCACACCGTTTCTTTCGGATTTCACGACAGCATTGTGTTCTGTTATTTCAATTAAATGTTCATTCGCAATAATGACTACTCCCAGTTCTATGGAATAAAAAGCAGTTTCGTAATTATTTTCGAAAGGTTAACATTCACATGCCTGTGAATCAAAACCTGTCAGCCATGAGTTTTTCTGAAATGTTATTCATTCATTTACTTACCTTTTAAACAGAAAATCTGTTTCTAGCAAAGTAACCGTCACAAATATTTTTGAGTAACATTTACTTTTTTATTTGTTGATGCAGTAATTGTTGATTATTAAGAATAGTATAAGAATGGGATCTTACGCAAATTTCTGATTATAATTGATATTTCCTCATTATTTTAGATATGTACAAGCCGAACCAATTCAACAGTAAGTATTTCAGGATTTAATTGGGTTAGACCACACATAAAGCTCTTGATATGGGATCCCCGTCACTCAAACCGTAGATAATGTATTCTTTTCATTTAAAACAATAAATAGTTATTCAACAAATTCTATTTTAATTATCTTAATTACTTATAGTTAAATGGGGTATATTATGATGTTTTTACAACCAAAATATGGATAAATCCCATTTTATATCACCTGAATTAGTTACAGTCAAATAGGTATTTTTATGCTTTTTTGTTCGGAAATAATACTCTTATACTTATACTTTTGAAATAAAATTATTATTTTATATTTAACCCAATGCAACGCCAATACATTGGTACTGTTAGTATATATATATATATATATATATATATATATATATATATATATATATATATATATATATATATATAGAGAGAGAGAGAGAGAGAGAGAGAGAATTATCAAAAAGAAAAAACTATACATACATTAAGGTCGTATACATTATAACTTATTTCGACCCCTTAATTAGGTCTCCTCAGATGTATAAACAACCATATATATATATATATATATATATATATATATATATATATATAGTTTTATTCAATATATGATTTAATAGCTAGAATTTATATGTGTAAACATAAAATACAGGGCAAGTCATTTCTACATATTTCAATCGTTTCAGCAGCTTAACTGTAGTAAGGAAATTAGGTCGATTTTTAAGAACTGAGTTAATGTAAACAAATGACGTATTTTCTTTCGGTAATAAATTTCATTCGAAATTTAATTATTTTGAAACAAGTGATGATATTCACTCGTGTTATAGTGTAAAATATGTATATAATATTTATTATAAAGAATTAATACAATTAATAGAGTAATATAGCGTCGCATATACATTTATATTTTGAAAATTAAATATAACTCGAATCGTTTCCTAACGACTCTTTTAAATAGTTATCATAAGAATTGCATAATATTTTCGATTTCACAATTAAAGAATATTTATTCAAATATTCATTTCAAATGTTATTTTTCTGTTCTGATGCGAGATGGTTCATTTCAATATGACTTGATTGCAAAATAATAAGTAATTTTATATACAGTGTAACTGTTATCTATTATTGTGTCAGGTCGTTCGACTCGTCGCTATTCTGGTGTCTCGTAATACATCTTCAACTAGATTGTTTCCAAAAACTGCAGGATTGCAGAAGGCCCTTTCTGCTGACTGTTTTCCTCCAACCTATAGCCTGGGTCCTGTCAAAATAAAGGTTATTAGATATCTCCTGCATCTGTGTAATAATATTACTTACTTTCTAGCCCCATCTCATCAAGTGGATTCATGCCTTGCCTTGAACGACTATCGTATAAGAAATAATGTAAAAGAACATAGTTACAGAGATTGCAGTTGCACATTGAAGTTATAAAATAAAAAAAATGGAATCTCATGTGCATGAAACTAAATAATTGTTTGTCATGAAAGCGGTAACAACAAAGTAACAGTGTTTTCTTTTAATTGCAAGGAGAATCGAGCGGTTCCGTTTTAGAAGCTTTGCCAACCTTTTTTAGCCCCGTAGAAAAGTGTTCTTAACTATTTACATTTTTAATATTGTTTTATTCTTGCAAAGTTTGTGTAAGCCTTTTTAATGTAACATTTGTTACATAAATTCTGCTTTGTCTCTAAAAATAGGAACACATCATTCAAACAAGAAAATATAAAAATATATTTCGTTTTTGGTGATTGGAATGAATTTAATTAGAAAAACATATCTACTAATATTTAATATTCATGTTATTAAATATATATGTAAATAGATAAGTGTATAAAAAAACACGTATTATGTTATTAATTATTCTGTTCTTTACCTTGGGAATTCTTGCGTAATTTTTGTATTAACTATTACTATTTTGTTACTTCTATTTAACCCGAGAAATAAATCAAATAATGTCTTGTTTTAATTCGAAATAATTGATTTGGAAAAACATCGCTTATTATTTGTGTTCCTCAAACAACTATAATTTATGTGTTTAGTTATTTAACTTGGTTATAAAAAGTAAGATAGAGTTTTTATTAAAATTTAACATCATACACTGTGCACCCACATTCGGAACAGCTAAATGTAATAATCGCTTGCTTCCAAACAAGTAAGTATTGGAGAGATCAATAATGCGTCATTTAGTTTTGTTGAAAACTTTAAATTTTTACATGCGTAAAGATTCGGCGAGCGGAGAAAATCAAAAACTCTGTTATATACTTGGTGATTTTAAATAACCACTGTCTTTTATTTTTCTCATATTTATCACCTCAAAAATGTTTTATTTTGTGCACATTTTATTATTTAATAGAACACTTAAATTAAATTTAATTTTCTGGTAATCGAACAAATTCTGTTTATTGAACGATCAATTCCAACAATAATAATACAATCAAAATACATATAATTTCAATAACCGTAAGAAAGTGCTGGGAAATATTGATCGACACTTTTAGTGCTTGCTAGAAAGTAATCAACAAATTACATAAATTATAAAAAACATTGTCTAGGCCACATGGTCATCACATTGAGAGATGTTTTCTTTGGAAAGTTCACGAAATATATATATAGTATAATTTTCATTTATACAAACAGTATTGGTTACATATGTGCATACATGTTTCGGTTGTACTCTTCAACCTCTTCAGATCAAATAAGACACGGAAGTGAGATGAATTTGGAAAAATTTCGCATCAAGTAAATATTTTTGAAGATGTGATATGTTTGTAATTTTCACTGGTCAAGCTCAGTATAAGATTACATGCTTTACTTGTTAACTCTTTCAATAAGTTTCTACGGTTTTTATCATTTTTATTACCTACCGTTCCTTACATTTATTTATTTTTTTTATATTACCCATTTAACTTGAATTTCTTTCTTCTCCATTTAACACTTCAAAGTTTTAAACTGCATACATTCAAGCATAAATATATGATCTCCGTATAAAATACACACGTACGCACAAATCTTTAGATACACAAGTACACACATGGACATACATATATATATGTATATATATATATATATATATATATATATATATATATATATATATATATATATATATATATACATCTATAAAATAAAGCGAACACATATATATATACGCATATTTCCATACTCGAATATACACATATATACAAATATATACATAAATATTTACATATCCGTATTGTGTTAACATAGTTCACTCCAAACAAGACAGACCGCCACTGTAGACGTAAGGGGCTACTGAAAAAAAGGGTGAAAGTATTTTGGGGTGAGAGTTCAACGTAAATTGGGAGCTGTGCTGCGAGATGTTTGTTTACATTATTTTTTAAAAAGATATTTAACAAGAAACATCGCAGGGCGCCATTATAGACGTAAGGGGCTACTGAAAATTTGGAAGTAGGTTTAGGGTGTCATCCTCACTTGGAAGCTTGCAGCGAGATGTCTGTTTATATTAGTTTTAAACCTCTGCATGTCAGTAGCGTCGGGGAGAAAGGACGAAGGATAGAGTTCCAGAGGCTGACAGCACGAGGAAAGAAGCTACTGGGGGAGAAGGCTATTCGGCATCTGGGGACCTTTACAGTGAATGGGTTGGATTTGACAGATTGTCGGGTTGGGCTAGTGAATTTACGTCGTGGGGGCACCAGAGCAGGAAGTTTATCAGAGCCCAATTCATTGAAGTACTTGTAAAACAGGCACAAGGAAGCAACATTGCGGCGATGAGACAGGGGATGGAGCTTGGTGGATAAGTTGGCGACTTTTGTTTGGGACCTTGTTTAAGAGGGAGAGACTAGTAGATGATGCCCTAGCCCTAGGGTGACCAGTTATTTTGATGAAAAAAATGACTCAATAACTGGTCACCTCTGAAGATGGAATTTATTCCAAAATATAAGATTAATGTAAAAGAAAAATATAAATTAATCTCGCATTGTTACTGGTTTACATATCAATTTTATAAACATATCCAACAATGTTTTAAATGGACGACCAACCAATATTACTTTACTTACATGAGCGAGCCAGGCTCTTCGTTCGACACCGGAATTCGAATCATGGCCGCCAACATTACCAGTGCGGAGAGACGTTTTATCAAGTAACAAAGAAATATGTATATATATATATATATATATATATATATATATATATATTCTAGGCAACACGGTGAGTAATGTGGATACATTCTTTTGTATCATTTATGGCGTGTGGGCGTTCTTATTTTGAATTATATTCAAATTATCCCGGCAAGTTGCGTGTTCCTAAGGTTGAATACATTAATTGAAGTCCATTTACCCATGCCGATCTGGTGTAATCGAATATTCATAGTTTTTTAATAGTATTAGTGCTTAAATCAATAGAATAAATCATGGTCCGCGTTGTTAAATATCATGTCAATACTGCATCCACGTGTATAATGATTCCTACCTATAGTTAAAATATAATTTCAAGTAACATAGTTTTAATCAGTTAACCCATTTATAAATCGAATATATCTCCAAGACAACATCTTCTGATGTCGCGTTTTTATGAGAATTCCATATCGACGAAAATTAGGCATCTTTCATTTTACCCCTCGTAGAAAACAGATAGATAGATAGATAGCTAGATAGATAGATAGATAGATAGATAGATAGATAGATAGATAGATAGATAGATAGATAGATAGATAGATAGAAAGATAGATAGATAGATTGATCAAACAGTAGATAGTAGCAGGAGTAGTAGTAACTGGATCAGTGCGAATATTCACAACATGCAAAAGAGAAAAGTCCAGATAGCGAACTGAAAGTGCGAACTAGCAAATTCCGTGCTAGAATAGACAAACTGCAATTAATCTGAAAGTCAAATCTTCTTACAAAGATAAAACAATCAGTTTTATCGGCTAAAAATAACACAGTTCAGCAGGCCATGTAAAATCAATTAGAAGATCTTGCATCTATATACCGTCTCAATGTGTGTCCAAGGCGAATTTATCACGACAACATCATTTGCTAGGCTGTTCCAGGTAGCAGAAACATCGACAAAGAATGCTGCATTTTTTCTGATAAAGAAAGCATCGACCATTGTACATCTTTTGCGATGGCACGGAGACCGCGACTAGGTGCTGGGGTAAAATCTCTCTAAATATAAATTTACATTCCTGTTGACGTTGAATATAAACAACATTTCTTTACATCCGTATTTCTCTAGCGAAACTTGTTGTATTATATCTCCAGCTAAACTGGTAAGATCATATATTACAAGGTATTTACAATAACCATTCTTTATCAGTCTGCCAATAGAGATAACAGTTTTATATTCAACTTATTTTCCAACAATAAAAATGCATATCATAATAACTCGGCATCGTGACGTAACTCTTCTTCATACACTTGTAGAATTCTGGAAAAATAAGAGAAACATAAATAAACAAACAAAAGTAATGATAATAAATTAATAAAAGATACATTTTCGTTAAAAGATACCATATTTATTATCCATTTCACCCGAAACGTATAGCGAGTACAATGCACGTTGCTTTTTTTTATTTTATTGTATTTCTTAAAATTTCAGAGCTTCCTCTGTAATGAAAACACGTTTAAACGAAATACCATCATATAAATGGCTTGGTAGATTGCGATATTAGTTTTTTAAATTTTTTATTTTTCCGATACTTTTTACGAAGTATGTTTCAAAATTGTATTTGCGTTTTAACTGTTACTTTTTAATCGCAATCATTGATCTGTATTCATTATTTTTATTTTATATTTCCATCTTAATTATTATTTTTAGGGGAAAGGTGGGAAAGGTGAGAATGAAAAAAATAAGCACAACGAATTATGTTTTGACGTTTGGAATTTGTGTGTCCTTCGCGGAAGGAAATAGAAATAAAGTTGTTGAACTGCTGATAAGTAGTTACTAGACACGGGTAATTTGACAAGATAAGCGCACGTGTTAGATTTACTGATTTCCATTTTATTTAAGAACAAATATGAATTATAATACTTTAGGCCTGACTTAAAACTGTATTTCCAGTCAGACATTACTTCAAAATTAGTGTCGAATTTCGAAAAACTGTGGTCTAGTAAACAAACTACCAAATCGATTTTATTTTCTTTATCGATAAAACATGTTCGAAATTATATTTCGACATTTTTAAGATGAGGATTGCTGATTTGTATTATTTGGATTATTCGGACTACTGTTCTAATCCTGGATGTAATTCTCACAACGTTTCGACCAATGGAAAATCGACTTACTTCGGGTGTGTCTGCTTGAAATAAGGAACGTTATGTTGAACTCTGGAATCTATACAGAATTTCGAACGGAACCTTTTACATTTCTTCGCGTTTTCATTTAATTCAGTAAAAATCTTAAGTAATTCATAAATGTATTTTTAGTATCGGCCATATTGTTGATTGAACTTCCAGAAGACTGTCACTTAGAAATTATTATTATTTAGCACATGTATCCATTAAATCACGAATCCTTGGGTGGTCTAAATAATGAGTACGTTTAAAATTCATTACACATTTCCAAGTTCGACATAAATATAA
>OY744517.1:171202040-171359540 GCA_963556195.1 Sepiola atlantica | reverse complement strand
ATGTAATTGAATCTTAAATACGAATATGAATACCAACATTTCAAACATTAATCAATTTAAATAAAACATGAATGATATACAACTATGTGTATAGATGCATACACTATACATGAATACACTATACATTTAAGTTTTGCATTAAAAATTATGAGCATAAAATATGTTGACAATTACGTTATGCTGTTATTCACTTATGTTTCTGAAATAGTAAATAGATTCTCATATATGTTTGCCATTCATTAGCAAATACTTGCTTCATCAGAAAGAATACTCTAAATCTCTTGTTGAATAACTGAATTGAATGATACATACATCTATATTAATTTAATTAAGAAAATAAAACTAAAATAAAGTATATTCGGCGAATTCTTATTGACTATTCTTAAAAATGTGTATATGCTATCCGGTAAATGCTTATTTTTGAGTTTATGTCACATTGATTTAATTACTTTATTACTTTAGAAAAACTCACATTTGTACTGGTTAATGTAAATTGATTTCTTTTGTATTTTAAATTTCTACGAGAATTTCTTTACCGCCATTATTAGATGTCTTCGACGAACCAAAGACATTTTTTGTAGAATGCTTATGCAAAACGAAACGTGAAGAAAGCATCTCAATAGCGTTTACAATTCGACTGACGATCGCTCAAGACGTCAAAATACTTCTCATATATGTTTAAAAACACGCAATTTATCGACTTATATATATATATATATATATATATATATATATATATATATATATATATATATATTAATATATATATATATATAAAATATATATATATGTAAATATATATATATATGCGTGTGTATATATATATATATATATATTAATATATATATATATATATATATAAAATATATATATATGTAAATATATATATATATATATATGCGTGTGTATATATATATATATATATATATATATATATATATATATATATATATATATATATATATATATATATATAATAATAATGGTAATAATCCAGGTGAAAAATATCCACAGGGTGGTAATCCAGAGAATTTTAACCGGGTTTATAAAAAGTGCTCAATATCAAAATAGAGCTTTATGTATGATAATTTTATTTACACAGACATGTACAAAATCTGCGACATTCTCTCCAAATATGATCTGAGGTTAAGATCGGATTCTAACTCTGCCTGATGAGATCTCAGTTTATAGTAACTGTTGATCGATAACATCGACATGCCATTGTCGCAGATTTTGTACATGTCTGTGTAAATAAAATTATCATATATATATATATATATATATATATATATATATATATTTATATATATAAATATATATATATATATATATATGTAAATATATATATATGTGTGTATAAATATATATATATATATATTTATGTATATATATGTGTGTGTATAAATATATATATATATATATATATATATATATATATATATATATATATATATATATATATATATATATATAAAGTAATCCAACAAAAGATATAATCGTCAACTAATATCTTATAATTAGTGAAAACATCCGGATAAAAACTGAAGCTCAATATACTGGATAAAGCATTAATATTATAATATAAAATTAAATAATAAAATAATGTGTCGATCAAATTTTATTAAAATTCAAAGTTCAAGCAAAGGATCTTAACGTCCTTAGCTCATGAGTTTTCAAAGATAAATCTTCTCCTCAGGGGACCTTTAACATAGTGACATCACTACAGGTAATAAAAAAGTATGTTTTGGGGTTGATATATTTGATGTTATATATTTTTATGTATTTTTGTATATATTTTTATATATTTTCAAAGTTAAATTGTATTACCTGTAGTGATGTCACTATGGTAATGGTCCTCTGAGGAGAAGATTTATCTTTGAAAACTCATGAGCTAAGGACGTTAAGATACTTTGCTTGAACTTTGAATTTTAATAAAATTTGATTGGCACCTTATTTTATTATTTAATTTCATATTATAATATATATATATATGTGTGTGTGTATGTGTGTTGTTTAATTCTTTTCTTTTCTGGTTCGAATATGAATACCTCCGCTATTCATTTTTTTTATTAATATATTTAAAATAAGTTACACATGTTTATATTATTATAGGAATCAGATTTTGACGCAAATTAAATTACAATGAATTAATATAATAGAATTATCAGTAAATTCTTTAGTAAATATCCTATATTTTATTAACATAACGTTAAGTAATAAAATTAAATTGATTTGTAATTATTATTTCTTCTTTACAGTAAGACTATTTCGTAATACAATATTGTAAAATGCTGACAAACAGTTAAACGAGATATTATTAAAAAATATAATTCGATTAGATAAATGTTAAACGATTTAAAACGAAATGGAATTAAGACTGAGTTCTTATGTAGGTTTCCCGTAGGATCACCCCCCCCCCTGAAGTTACAATATCCCAAGGATTTTGTCATTTCTCATGTACATTGTTGCTGCTAAAGATGTAGTAGCATATGCTCTCTTGCTGTGTTTGATCATGGCGTTTCCGCTATTCATTTTTGCTTTCGAATTTTTGCCTCTTTTGCTTTTGTGTATTTGCACTGATTCCCATCGGCCAATTCATATTCACCTATGTCAATTTAAGCAGGTTCCAATACGACTTAAATATATGAAACGTGTACACCAATGTTGCACACGTATTTGCTCATTCCGCCTCTTTTAGTGTGTTCATTTTTCTGTAATTACTTTCAAACAAAATGTTATCATCAGAGAAAATAGAGAAATGTTCTTCTTTGTTCAAAGATCGGTGCAATACCAAAATACACTTGTCTGGGATCTATTTCAATTTATGGAATCCCTTAAATATAAATTACATTTATATTTTATTTCGTCTTCATTGTTTATATTTTGCGCTCTGTAACCCGCTGCAGGTAATGCCATATACGTTTTTTCAATTTGTTTTGAGTGTTTTAATATTTCCACACAGAAAGCAAATAAGCAAAAAGAAAATCAAACATGAATATCCATTCCTTGACTTCCATACTTTTTTGTTAAATATAATTGATGTTAAATTGTGTTTGATATACCGAATTCATTTTTACACATTATTTTAGTGATATTGTAATTTTTATGCATAATTATTTTATTTTATTTTCAATTAAAGCGATTTTTTTTGTGTTCTTGTGTTTTTTTTTAGTTTTTGCTTTGTTTCTCGTGTAACATAATTATTACATACATTGTTATTAGCAGCCACTTCTGAAAACAGATTATCAGGCGAATGACATCTTTTTCTTAAACGTTAACATAACGCTGACATACAAAGAAACTACTTAGAAGAGCCATAGAAAATATGAGCAAACAGGAAGAGGCGTGGCCGTAACTGGCGCCGCCTCTTGGTTTCAGCTTTTCGCTATTGCATCCATTCGTGTCGCATGTGCGGGAGCAGACAGTCTTTAATCTGTTGGTCGTATGGTTTCGCACCATGCACTTCTCCTCCAAATATGACCTCGTGCAATCCCGTGAAAACAGTAACTGTATACCTAAAAATGAAAACAGATAAAACAATAATTAGTATATGTTAATCAATATCGAGTAATAGTTTTTAATTTATTTTTATAATTCAAAGTGTGGAGAAAGACATTACGTAACTATGATGTAAACTTTGTATGTTATTGACCAAAACTCTACATAAAATATAGCGTCTCTAGTTATAATGTGAAGTTATTTATTGCACGGACATTTTTTTAAAATGTTCTTTTCTTATGTTCTCCTTGAACAAGGCATGCTGCCACCGAAGCGTAAAGGGATATCGTGATAGGGGCAAAATGCATAAATGCAATCTAGGTGAGGGAGTTAGAAACCAAGATGTTTCATCAATATTTAAATTATTGCTAGTCGGTTGGGTCGGTGATATTTACGTTAAGTGTCTACAAGTGCAATAAGTTCATCGGAGCACATTCCGTGAAGGTACTTGAAACTCTGTAGAGGTACGGCAGTATGTGGAGTTTATACATTCTGATTGCACTCTGTCAACGAGGGAAAAGTAAGTAGTTGATGCACCTGTTCAGATATGACAACAATACCCCATGTATAGGCAAATAGTGGATTCATAGAGATATAAGATACTGGCAAATGTGAGAAGTTTACTAGCTCAGTAAAGGGAGCCTACTTTCTTTGCAGAAGACTTGGCAGAATCTTTTATGTACTTATTCCAATTCATGTTACCTGAAAATATCAGGAGGACAAAGGAGTTTAAACGTATACCTCTCGGGAAGAAAGGGTTCTTACTAGGTGTTAAAAGGAAAGGAACGTATTCTTGGTAAGATGAAATGTGACCATCCATTTTTGGCTCTATTTTCTTTCAGAATGAAAGTAATCTTTCAATAGTTCAGTCGTTGCCTGTTTGCATTGTATTTCTAGTTGCCCTGATGCTGGGAATAGAGCGGTAACTAATTTACATATTGCTTTCCAAGATAGCAACTCACTTATTCGCTGTTCGTTATTATCGTTTTCTAATTCAATGCATGTTTATTTTTTTCTATTACAAATGGTTCGGTTTAAGGATATTTTTAAATCATAGATAGAAAACTAGTTTCCAGTCTTTTCACAGGGTTGCAGTCAAGTTCTATATTGTTACTTTAAATACAAAGCCCCTTAAAACTTACACACACGCAACGCAGTCCAGAAAACTGGCCAGTAGGTATACCACCCACACATATTAATCCAAATACAAAATTAAATTCTGCTATAATGCATTTAGTGTAATTTCCACAACCAGTTTATTCTTTGTTTATATTAGAAATTAGAAACAAAAACACACCCATATGCGGCCACATAACAAAGTCGTACTGACTGAATTAAATTAATTCGTGCAAAAGGAAGTTAGTTTTTCTTTGATGAAATTATAAATGTAAACACAAAGGCTATGCTGTGGCCAAGTCCATAAGACTGAGTATTATCTCTAACCTTTAACGTATTTAATTAAGAAATTGAATTTCACTATAAACATTTCGATTGATCCGTACACTCGTCAGCTATTTTCTTATTTTTTTAAATTATAGATTGAAAGAAAATCCCGATGGCAAATACCATCGCAAGAAACAAAATAGTCAGTGAATGGCAGATTTAATAGCCCGGTTGGTAGTGGAGCGAAGATTAACCACTGGATTTCGTGTTCTGAATTTCGCAGTGCATAGCGACACTGATGAGTCATACAGCTGACGACACAGTATAGGTATATATATGTATATATATATATATATATATATATATATATATATATATATATATATATATACAAAGAGGAAGATTAAGAGAAGTGGTAAGAGAGAGAGTGACAGTGGAATAGCAGAAAACACTTTTTAAACAAGCAATTCTTCTTGTCGACATCGTTTATTAAACTTAATCAAAGAGAAAATGATAATAAAACTAAACAAAAGAAATAATGAATTTTACAAAAGTAGTAATACTTAATATAGAAATAAGAGAAAACTACAAATGAAGAAACAATGTAACTCAAAAATACTGGTAAATTGCCTCCTATAAAATAAGTGGCTTGCAAGCCGCAGTCTTTTACCACAAAAACAGATGTACTAAACATTCCTTACGTTAATGGGTTGTTTCTGTTATATATTAGAATTACACAAATAGTTATATATTAAACAGGTACAGATTTGCGTCGCGTTTGAAAAAAAAACCTGTATTATAATTGGTCTAATTATGCATTATTTTTGCAATTCAACTCTCACTTGTTGTTTGACATCCCTTTTTATTTTATATGTTGTCTAATCCATCTGTTGCAGAGTTATAAGTGCTGCTGATGATAATTCTGATTGTCATCAGCTCATGGAGTAGGATCTGTTGGCGGAGAAAGCGTCTCGTCAGCGGTCGAAGCCAATAATAAGCTCATTGGGTTAGTTTATGTCACACAGTCTGAGATTTTGACATTAAGTGCGACTTAGAAAATGTGCTAATATCGAGGCTGGCATTACCTCATCATTTGAGAAAGGTGTATTTACAGTCTGTCGCCAGAGCCGCATATACCGTGCAATGCTGACGTATGTTATTAAACTATGTACATTTACTCTTCGTGAGTCCTGTTTTTGCCCACATTAATCTAACACTGGGTCAGATTTTGCTGTCGCGAGGGGGGGGGTGGAGGGTAATTAATAAAAGTATATTTTTCTGGCTCTTCCCTTTGTGCCAGTGGTCGTGTTTATTCCGATTCAAGGGTAATATTTGCAAAGTGTTCGATGCTTTTGTCTGAATTAGGTACGGTTCGTTTCTCTAATTTCAGTCATTAACCCTTTTTCGGGAGGGTGACTGTTTTATGGCATCTGTCTTTTTATCTGATTCGAATATTTTAAACTTTGCTCAATGGATGAGCGAACGGATCGCATTTTGTCTATTTTTTCTATAAATATAAAAAATAATTAATATTTGTTTCATTTCGAACACGAGTGGCTTCACTAAATACACGCTGTAATTAATATATCAATTTAATTAACTGTTTTCAGAATTACCGAAAATTAATATCCAATATAGAAGCTATCAAAATTCGTGGTCGAAAAGTTAATGCGATCGATAAAGGATGTTATTTTGTTTTTTTTTGTTTGAAATAAAACAAAAAATAGGAGCTATATAATAGTGTGTGTTCAACTTACTTCAAATATATCTGTATTTGTTTTAGCTTTTCCCTCTGTTTTACGGTATATGAACACATTAAGTTATATCGTTTCATCGATTCCAACGAACATATTCATTTTTTAGCAATAAAAGAGGAAGAATAAGACGGCAGGGAGTTTATGAGCAACACAAACATGAAACTTAAATAGCAACGCCTGGTAAGAAACACTTTGTATATTATACGAGGGGAATCGCTGTAAATAAAATATTTGTATATATTATAATCACAAAATTACATTTAATTCGCAAAAGTGTTCTAATAATTTTAACGAATTTAAAAATGAGCGACGGTGTCAGGGAACGGAATGGAACATATTATGCTGTACTAGGATATATAGATATTTAGACAATCTGTGTAGATTATATTTGCAGCAGAAACTAGAAATTCTGTTTTTTAAAGAAGTTAAAAAATTACTAAATCTGGAAGGTCACAAAATGTCCACGCAGAATAAATGTAACCAGTTTACCAAAACAAAGAGACACAATAAGTAAAAAAAAAGTAAAGACAAAGTAACATATCCTCTAGTTGTAGTAATATAGTTTCTAAATCTCATATTTTAGTGCGTAAAGTCGGAACAAAATAAAGACGTTTAAATTTAACAAAATGACCGTGTATTAATAGTAAATCCAGTGCACTATTGTAACATGTTCACCCTTTGTATATTTGACCAACTTAGAGATGATGAGCGCCCAAACCTTTTAAACAAAAACAGGGAGAATTAATTGCTCTGTGGAAACGAATAGGCAGTATATTGAAAATGAATATGTCAATAAAGTATATATGTATAGTCAGCCAATAGAAGTGATGTCTCTTCTCTGAGCATGAACACCTTCGAGCTACCGTATGAGAGAAAACATTCGGCAGGATCGTCAAGCCTAGCCCCAACGGGCATATGGAATATTAAATGGCTGTACAACACATCGTTAATCTAAGAGAATATCCTGGTGATTTCATCCACAAGAGTTGGAGAAAAACAATTCAATTTAAAAGTAGTTTTCTTCATTGCCAATGAAAGAAGGCGTCCGTATTTTCTTTTGTCAACACAAATTCATAATGTATTCTTTTGTTTCTCAAGCACCGCAAAATTCAATGTTCATTTTTCATTTGATTAATGTAAAAAGATGGGCATTCGTTAGTCTTGCCTTAATAAGTGAACAGACGGAAAGCTAGTGAGGGGAAATACGTTTGCCATGAAGAGAAATTGCGTTTCTTAAGGAGTTGATGAGTTATTACATACAATGTATTCAATTCTAATTTCTCAAGCGATGTTTCACTTTTAATATTCATTAAATAACAATGAAAACGGACAACGAAATAATGCGTCAGATTTTAAAATTATAGTGGTGCATTGCATAAATACGATAATATCTATTATAAAAGAAACAGCTTTTTCATTATTTCATAGACGTAATTAGTAAGAAAAAGGTTGTGTATACAATCAGAGATCAACTAAATCACAGGCAGGCGAATGCACACACATATTTTTTTGTTTTTCTATATACTTAGTAAATACATATTTTTTTGTTTCTCTATTTCCTTTAGCGGTAGTGCTTTTTAGTAGTGTAATATTTGTGTTTAAGTGTCATTCAGTATATATATATATATATATATATATATATATATATATATATATATATATATATACAAATTATGATATATATTTTTATAATTCTTATCTACATACACATGTGTTTTAGCCTTTTCCAGGAATCATCAGTGTTAGAAAGATCACAGTTCTGCGGGTCGCACATTCGAGACCCAGATCAAGTCACCTATTAATTTTCAAATCCGAAGCTCTACGAATGCGGGCAACCTAACAGCCATAGGAAAAAGTGGATAATTAAAGTCTATGTATACAAGTGGAAATATTTAAGAAGGTTATCATAACAGTGTTCATCATCAATGCAGTTGGACGGAATGTCGCATAACGCTTTAACCGTGGCCTATTTTTAATTCTCTTAAAGGGTGCATCCTGTGTTAAAGGCGATATCAACAATATGGTGAACATATGTTTGGATTCTTATCGACATACACGTGTGTTAAATATACTAACACGTCTTATTTCAGAAAAATGAATTTTACAAAAAAACGTTCTAATTCAGGTCAATTATGCTGGCTACGAACATTTCAGAAATATTTGTGTTCCAATCATTTTTTACGGCAGGAAACAATGCAAACAACGTTCATAATACTGACGTCAGATCGTCGACAGCTTTCAATCTTTCAGTCTGGTAGTACATAAGTATTTGAGCTAATTAAATCCGTTTGTAAATAATATGGATACAATTACAGTGTGTATTCACGGAACTGTAGGAAGAAGTCAGAGGGACCGTAGGTTGGCTGCCTGGATCGGCGCGGCTGCTCTGCCGAGCTTTTCAAACTAGCTGGGTGGCCCGGTTCGGATCTTCGGCCTGTGGTTCGGACCGGGCTTCCAGCTTGAAAAGAACAGTCGGAGCGTCAGTAAGGATTTGGCTTCGAAAGGGGCTCTTGCTTAAAGTTAGAGCTGAGGCGTGCACCGCTTATGTATTTCATCTCATCCTTTACTGATTGTCTGTACTACCTATGCATTGGACAGGGCAATAATCTGCTAGTCCGTAAACAGGTCTGTACTAAACGTCCAAATGAGGGGGGGAATATGTCCGACTTGGCAATTAATCGACATGCTGAGAGATTGCCATTCCTAAGCCGAACGTTGATAGAGAAGTCTGCGTGGGACCATAAGGTTTAGATGGTTATTTCCAACCTTATCCCCGACCACTTGTTTGAAAGCCGACGTAGACAAATGGCGCAATCGAAGCTTTTCAACGAATGCCAATCTCCGTTAAGATCACTGCCGGGGTCCAGTAGATTTGTACGGTCTAGAAAAACTCTCTACAGGGAGATATTGCCGGCGACCGCTTCGGATACAATTGGAGAGTGGCTGGGGTGGTCGGAAGAGGATATCCGCTCTCAGTGTAGTCTGGCGCCAGGGCAGAGTCATCGCAATAACTCTGAGTTTTTTTCCAACCTGGCGATTAGTCCTACGTGTGCTGCCTCTTTAATGACAATCTCTTCAAAGCAAAAACTAGCCTAAACTTTTGTTGCCTGCGCTGTACAGATGTTCAGTAAGAAATGTCCAGGCACGCATTCTTCAATTACAGTAAACTGCCCGAGTTTGGAAGTATGTAAACAAGGTGATAGCTCGTATCGAATCAGAGCAGTTGGTACACTTAGATATAACCTCTGTAGTGTGTAATGTGATTCCTTCGTAGCCCAGAGCAACACAAATGGTGTTTCTCACGGTCTTAGCCGTGGCTAGACTTGTAGTGTGGACCACACGATTAGACATAATGGACGGGTAGAGTCGCCTTTTTTACGGTCTGATCTATCACTTTTAATGTCAGCTTAAACGCAATAGCAGATGTGATAGGATGAGACTACACACTTCGCTGTTTAAAATAAAGTTGATACCAACCGTGAGTATACGTGTGTTTGGGGAAACCCAGTTTGAGTACGTGTTCCCTACTTAGGACAGTGCGCATCGACCCGACGATTCGTTGGCCTTTGGCTGATGATCAAAGTGTAGTATCTGTTCCGATGGATACTGCACCCCATAGACTGGTATTGTCTTGGCCTCCGGGGCTTGATTTACGCCGGTCTATGGGATTGTCCTGTGCAGTTCTAGGAGGTCCACCCTCCCAGGCTTCGCCTCCCCTCTTTGGGGAGGAGTAAGTTTATTGCTTACTGTCTGAGGCGCCCCTACCGGGGAATGCCGACGGGGCTGCCCAGGCAATTTTTAAATGGCCAGAGTGCTCACCTCTCGAGCGCTGGCTTTTAACCCCACTTTCTCGACCCAAGCTGTGGTCACATCTTACCTGTGGGAGTAAGATAAAACTGGCCTTGTGCCTAACTCCTGGGGAGGAGTAAATACCTATTATCAGACCTTACCCCAATTAGTAAAGTCGCCCAGTTAGTGGGGTACAAATAAGCCATGCCAACTCCTTTTTTCTACACTTAGAGGCTGTTTTGTTTGCATTCAACACTTGAAAAAACACGGAAAACACTGAGCAGCTCACACCTTGATAGATTAAAGAGGATCCTCCTACCCACCAAAATTAGCATTTTTAGCAACCTCTGTTGTTTTTAGCCCCCAATATCTAACCGATACATCTGTGCATACATTTTTTTGTAAATAAAAATAGTCAAACAATTTGGGATATGGTTTAGCAGATTTTGCCCATAGAGTGAATGTGGTATTTTGGTGACTGAAACTACTTAACGAATAGACATAGAGCAAGCCATCCGATTCCAACACCACCCAACCCAATGTTAGCCTTGTGTCACATCTTTATTTATGAAGAGAATTTGCTCTACTGTGAACTGTTTTCTAACATGTTAAAGGAAAATTAAATAAACTTATTATCATTAAATATTTACAATATATTTAAAATATTTGAACACATGTATATTACGCTGTAGACATGTTTGTGGGACATGTTAGTTTACTAAGATTTTATCACGTGGGGTTAACATCAAGCCACAAACGCAATAGAAATAGATAATGTCATATAACTGTTTCTATGCCATTTGGGAGAATATATCTCCGACAACTATATACATAACTAATTTGTACATCGGTTGTACGTCCACACCACTTTCCTGTGGGCTCACATTAGATCTTTCTGACGCTAGCTTAATTTGCTAACA
The DNA here is from genome assembly GCA_963556195.1 of Sepiola atlantica. NCBI lineage: Eukaryota > Metazoa > Mollusca > Cephalopoda > Sepiida > Sepiolidae > Sepiola > Sepiola atlantica. Next base: position 171,348,193 of record OY744517.1, on the reverse strand, counting down.
TCTAAAAATATAAGACTTCCCCCTTCTCAATATAGACACATTCAAGTTATAATACAAAAATACTACACGACGATACACAATTCATGATACGATTTACATTAAAACTAGACATCGCACAAGTAATAATATAAATTACGAGACTAGTAACAACATTTTAAGGTGTATTGCGTATTAATTTCAATTAACAAGAGGAAACTCAATAATGCGCGTCAAGAAAATGCGTCAATTTAACAAAGAAAACATTCGATTTAGATCACGACAATTCGTGTGATATTGCAATAGCGTCATATAATCGCTCCAATGTATGTGACGTAGTCACATTATTTATCTTAATTCACTAAAACATTGATTTCCAATCAGGCATTCGTTATACTGGCACGATTGTATCTACATTTTCTAAGTCTGCAGTGGGCATACTTTGGATAAACTCCACCAAGTCTTAATCCCACCAGTGTGCTATGTAGACGTGTAAGACACAGACGATGCTAACTTTTCTTACATTGAATTCCTTTATGTGTAACTAGATATAACCATGGATATAGATACGTTCATTTTTTAACTCACTTAACTCCAAACAAGGCAATATGCCACAGTCTACGTACATGGCTACTGAGAATTAAGGTTTAAGTTTAGGAGGCATCCTAAATTTGGAGCTGTGCAGCGATTTGCTTGTTCACATAGTTTTCAAAGTTCTGCCCATCGGTAAAGTCGGGGAAAAAGTAAACAGAGATGGAGTTATAAAGTGCGGAATCTGGATACATTCACAGTGGATAGATGGGATCTAGCTAATTATCGGGTTCGTCGAGTGTATGGCTTGGTTTAATAAGATCGAAAATAAAAGTAAATGTATCTTCTTACAGTTTGTCATCGTGGAATTCTATCCATCTTCATCTGAAGAACTATTTAATTAACTGAGACGTATACTGACATATCCAACGATGAAATCCACATCATTAAAAAGTTTAGCATGTCAGTTTTCATCAATAAGTATTATCATTCGATAAAAACAAAAATGGCAACCTCTTTTAAATAGGCGATGGGTAAACTGGACTCAGCTCGCATCAGATCTTGTGGAGCTACATATTCTATATATAGTCACAAACAAATTCTAGATTACTTATATCGGCTTGATCGATTGATCATGATGAGAAGTTCATAATAAGGTTTAATTAAAATTAAAATAACTGACTTGTTCGATATCATTCTAAACTGAAATAGAAAAAAATACGAGCAATATTATGTATAACAATATTGAGATTAAATATAGGCAACAAAATAACAATCATGTTTATCTTCATAAAAATAGAATAAAGAGACACATAAAACGTAAAGTTCTTATACCTTATTGAAAACACTTTTTCATAACTAATGCCTTACACAAATGAAAAACTAACATCAAAAGTAGACATATGCGTCGAATTCCTTCCAAAAAATGCATTGCACCCGAAACTTGAAATAATTATGTTTAAAAAAGAAAATATTTTGTTTTTCAAGTTTAGAGTTCAATACCTTTTTGTGAAAGTGGGTCGAGATAGATGTCGACTTTTCATGGTACTTTTCCACGACTTTTAACTTGCAATTATTTTAATCAAGCCTTCTTCTTGGGCTTTACTCGCCTTCTTTTCTTTCTTTTATAGATGCATGTTTTCCATTTGCTATTAAATTAACAATTTCCCTGTTTCCCTGATGATCAGCGATGTTATATATATATATATATATATATATATATATATATATATATATATATATATATATAGGGAGAGAGAGAGAGAGAAAGAAAGAGAGGATAGAGAGAGATGCAGAGAGAACGAGTGTATGAAATTGAATGCAACAGCATTTATGATAAAAATGAAATAGAGAACAGTTATTAAGAAAAAACAAATATAAGGCGACTGATTACATTAAACAACGTATATGGCAAGAATCGATACATCGCTTCTCAGTTTGTTTGATGTTTATTCTCTTTTTATGATTGGAAATTCGGTGCCACTTTTCATTTGACCAATCTACATTCCATTTGTATTACCCTTTTCTTCTCTCCGACGCATTAGTCTTCCCCGATAAGTTCAACGCCTTTAATTTCTATTTTGTATTATTGATTCTTCCCACATGATTTATTGTTTGTCATTATTTTCTATATGTTTCGTATTAGTGTATGCCGTTTACCACTTTACTGTTCGCACACACACACATTTTAATATATGTGTTTAGAGAGAGAGAGAAGGAAAGAGAGGGAGAAGGAGAGAGATACATTTAATACATGGCATCATTAGTGCTTTAATTTGAATGTTCATCTGTGAAGCCTATCGTTCTCTCATAATTAAACGCTATGATTAATATTAGCAGATCAATTGCTGCCTAATTGAGCTCCAAATTTGTGTCTATACTGAGCTCTTTGTTCCCGCTTCAGATACACTTCAAGTGATGTGATCAACACAAAGTGAGTGCAGGAGAAAGAATGAATGTATCAATTATATTTATTAAACATCCCATAGAAAATATGTGTTTAATTCAAATGTATAAATCATTGTAATTTGTATTGCAAGCAATTATATACATTTATATTGACTATATGAATATTCGTATTATTTTGTGAGACGAACAAACTGTTAGTACTTATTGTCCTTGTATAACCTATGTGTACTCTTCTTTGTATATACGACGCTAATACATCTCTCGAATGCATTATTGACATAATAGTGATAAAGTCACAGAATTCACTGATATTTCAACAGTTTATATATGATGTATTTCATGTCTCTCTCGCTTTAGCGCAATGAACTCATTTTCCATCTACTTAAGACATTTATACAAACCTGATTCAACTATTGCATATTCGGTTACAATATCAAGCGTTTCCCCGACACTAATGATTAATTGTAATGACATTATTTCCACTATTACAATGATTACGTACACATGAAAATATATACACCCAACCGCTCTTCTATTTTTGCTAGTTTTATTCAACGATAATGTACATTTCACACTGTGTTAATAGTAATTTATACTTATTTTTACCACTGTAAAGTGATGTTTTATCGAAATTGTCGGAGACAGAAACCTTTACATTTTGTTCGATATCATTGTGAATGTTTTCTTTTGTTTAATATATAAAATAAAATGATTTGATGATAAACACAAAGTTAAAAATTCGTCTTTACCTACCACAGTCTACACTTTTATTGTCGATTAAGCATTACATTGTCTGATCGAACATTGCGACATGAGTTCATCTTTTAGTGGGTGGGTGGTTGTGGGTTGTTAAACGAACGAATGATGAATCGATATTTTTCGAAGAATTCTTCAACACTTTTAAAAATGTCGATTTTATTTTATAATATTCCGGACAACTATGTCCATTGTTTTAAAAAAAATCAACTGTTTAATTTTTAGGGGAATGAGATTGCTATTTATGTTCCTCATAAAATGTCTCTAACTGTTCGGAGTTCGTTTTAAAATGTGGTTTACTGGTTAGAGACCGGTTGATATATTAAAGAAAAAAAAAGAAATGGTTCTCAAGTTAAACGCATATAAACACATTATCTTATAAACTTAAAAAAACCTAAATCAATTTATGTTCATAACGAAAGGAAATGCATGTTTATGACATATACTACAAGCAACAGTAGACAGAAAGTAAAGATTTAGACAGAAACTAAAATATCTACTCGGTGCAAGAAACGCTGCTTCAAATTGTTAAATCTAACAGGTGTGTATGTAGTTTCAGCGTCGCGTTTGGTATCGTTTCTTTCTATATTATTCGTGTCTACTACTTACAATTCTCACGAAAAAGAACTTTAAATGTTAGTCATTTCATTTTCAATGACTTATTTATGAATCTTATTTTCTATTTTGTGTTTAAATATTTTTGAATAAATAACCTTATTTAAATTTATTCGAAGCCGATTATCGAAAAATTGTAAGTCATTTTAAAGTGAACACTTATTTAAATGTACATCATTTTTCTAAATAAAAAATAATAAATAAATCAAATATGTAAATATTTAAATTATAAAATAAGTGTTGGTGCTTTGCTTCAAGATTTATTAATGCAATTATTTTGAACATGTATATATATATATTTAAAAAGTTAAGTATATATATATATATATATATATATATGTGTGTGTGTGTGTGTGTGTGTGTGTGTGTGTGTATGCGTGTGTGTACAGTGTAATCGTATCATAATAAATTATGGAATAATTATTTTGAGCCAATTCTGTGTAACGTGAGCATATTATTATTTTTAAATATACTATTTAGGGTGGACCATCGAATATATACATATAAATAAAACCTGAGATAAAGATTAAGTAAAAAACGACGTTTTTCTATGTTAATGACTACTGAGGTAGGGCGAGAGTTAATACTTATATTCACGCCGAATATCATTATAAGTTGCGCATTGGAGAATTGTACGTGTCAGTGACATATATACGTAACCAAAATACATGAATACATATACGGGTTATAATACATCAGCATATTCGTAGACACATTTCTTATCGCTTATAAATACACACTCACCAACAGAACGTATACTCAAACAAACAAGGGTTGACACAGTAGCATGCACTCCCAGCCTAAACATACATACGCATTACAATCGTCAAGTCATGATTAAATTAACGTCTGCAAACACAATCCTATTGCAGTATATTAAATATTTAAATACACAGTATAGAGAGAAATACAAAATGTTAAGACTCACATATGAACTTACTTATATTACTTGCAATAATTCTTCTAGAGAAACAAGTTATAATACTTTCATCTATATAATATAATTAAGAGCTAGAGATATTTATCTTCTAATTTCAAATTGTAAAATTTTAAAAACCTCTATTTTTCTCAGTTAGAATTTGCTATTTACTGTAGTAAACTAGTGTTTAATATATATATATATATATATATATATATATATATATGTTAGTCTCGTTATTCTTCCACTTTAAGTGGTTTATCTTTTGCTAAAGCCCACGCAACAGCTAAGCGAAACGTTAGGTTGTAGGTCTTCTGCTTTCAATTTTTAACTTCTACATATATATATATATATATATATATATATATATATATATATATATATATATATATATATATATGTGTGTGTGTGTGCGTGTATCGAGGCAGCATTTTTTCTCTAAGGCACGTATTATTAAAAATAACCAACAATTCATGTATGGATATGTTTGTATGGATCCCTTACATTTTCCGGATTAAAGTCCTAATCTCGGATGAGAATTGGCTGATGAATCTGCTGTAATTTACTTTTAGGTCCAAAGTACTTTCTGACCCATCTGGGTCCATCTTCAGTAGAATAATGTCAATCAGGTAAAGACCTGGAGTGAGTTTATAGTTAATTTTGACGGGACAATTGAAATACGAAACTATATTTATTTTGTAGTATAAACATGTAAGTATATTAGTACTAGTGTTAAAATGCATCCTGTTAATAACCGTTTTTTTTTATGTGTAAAGCTTCTAGTATATGGAGTTTTTATATATTAGTATTGTGTATTAGGATTTTAGTATTGTCTACACACAGACACACACACACACACACATATATATATATATATATATATATATATATATATATATATATATATATATATATATATATATATATTAAAGGTTCATACTTTTTGTTTTTATAAAAAAAAAGTGTGGTAAATTAAAGTTTAATAATTATTCCATAATGCTTATGAAAACAAAAAGTATGAACCTTTAAAACTATAACCGTCCACGTGCTTGCGTGATTTCATACGAGAGAGAAAAAAACAACATCTCATTCGCCGGCTCACACCAACAGACGCTGGCTTTCCAATTACATCGGAATTTCAACCACACTGATGAGGCTAATTTTATTAGCGAAATATCTGTATAACTATAAACTACATACATAATGTTAGTTTATAAAAAAAGGAAAAAAAATCGTTTTCGACTTTGTCTTCTTTTTTATAAAATAAATATTGCATCTATAACAAGCTTTGATGGTATTTAATTTACCACACTTCTTTTTATATATATATATATATATATATATATATATATATATTAAGTATTACGGTCAGATGTCAGCTAGAAAGAGACTCAAAACGCTGGAAGCGAAAGGAGAGAATAAGTACGTCGACAATTATGCTACAAATATGCTTCGTCAAAATCTTTTCGATATGCCAAACTTGAACATAATTTATCTCCGAAATCTGATGTTGTTGTTTCGTAGGATGTTACTTATGCAGGATTTCTCGAAGTTGAAGTTGCTTTACCTCGACTCAATATATTGATTTCCTATCATATATTGATCTGCTAGAAATGCAACACAACTGACAAGAACTGTTCAATATCAAACAGTTGTCAACATGATTAATGTATTGATGGAATTGGATGAGAAAAATAATACAATTTAAATGTTTTTATATTCTAGTCAGCTATACCTACGTTGCCTGGGAATGGATGTATGTATTTTAACCACTGTTCTAAATCCCATATTAGCATTGTTTTCTTATATATAAATAGTTTAATTGTACATTTTCGAGTTATAAATTTAATGAAATAAAATTTAGCGAAACGCTGTCTTCGTGCCAAATGTGAATGAAATAATATAATTATTTAAAATACTAATACGAAATCCATGTCAATTTATCAGATGCTTATGCAAGTTTACTTCTTAAAAGGTGGTTTCATCTGGGTATAGACGAGTCGCTTTTAATTCTCAGAAAAAAGACCAGAGAAACAGCATAGTAGATACAGTTGAACGTTTGAAATGTATGTAATTTCCCATTTCATTACAAGATAACTTGTGTTACTAATAACCATGTATATATATATATATATATATATATATATATATATATATATATATATATATATATATATATTTGTGTTATAATGAAATAATTCCAGAAGGAAATCCGGGGGTGTATGTAAGTGTATATATATATGCATACATATGTATTATAAATTGTCTGTGTGTGCGTATGTTAGATAATAGTAAGGTATGTGATCACAATTTAAAAAGATTTCCTTTTTCCCACCTTGAGATTAACTTACGTTTTTTGACACACGTACAGTCGGTGAAGTGTGGCCGTGTCTGCATTTTTCTTTGTTATATCTTTCCCGCTGTCTCTCTTTCTTTTTTGATTCTTCGGTCTTTTTTCACTTTTCTAACTGGCTTGATAATTCAGTATTTCCTTGAGGTAAGCTGACCGAGTTTGAAAAAGTGGTCGGTCGTTCAAACGATGTGTGTGTTTGACATCTATATATATGTATATATGTATGTTTGTGGGTGGAGATGTGGGTATGTATGTACATATGATGTGTACGTGTTTATGCATGCCTGTGTATGTGTATGTGTATGTGTATGAGTGAGATTGTTTCAGACTTTCAGATCCCCTTTCGTTTCTTTTTGTATGCCCCCCCTTCCACTCACAATATACATTGATCGCTTAACAATAGGTGCCATCAAACAATGTGATGAGGGTTAATACTGTTAATTTTTGACACGACCCGATTCTTTTGAAAAACAGGAACGCCCCCCCCCCACATCCCTCATCACCATATATGCCCAATTTTACAATTTATAATTATACATGCTCCCCCCTCTCAGTGTATGTAGTAAATTATACAATTACCCCTCCCAAGTTGACTTAAAGATTAGTTATGCTTCAATTTTCCCCCTCTATCTAGATGTGTATTGGATGAGTTGTTACCCCCTCTCTCTCTCCAATTATATTTGAATTGTCGAGTGCGAATTTAATTCTTTTTTTCAGTTTCAAAAATGTAATCGTTTGGATCGGATGCTTGAAAAAACCACAAGGTTAAAATAAATTATTGCATCGATGATTATGTAATTTCGCGTTATTATACTTCACTATATATATATATATATATATATATATATATATATATATATATATATATATGTATATGTATATATATATATATGTATATGTATATGTATATATATATATATATATATATATATATATATATATATATATATATATATATATATATATACAAGCAGGTTACTCACTGTTGCAGTGTTAGAGTGTGGGATAGCATTATATGCAGTATCATATTAAAAAGAGTTTACTTTACCAGTAACCTTGACGTTGTCAGCAAGATTAATTACCAACTCACATATTCAGATATATGTTAATACTTTTAACCTACCGCGTGTGAATAGATTAATTACATTGTATAACATGTTATACAAGTGTAATTAGTTTATTGAATTAGCAGCTAGATGCACCGAACTACTTCCATTATGTTACCATGCAAATTGTAAATGTGAATACACTTATATTTAAAGTACATTCTATAGTGGGTCTACGGTTTTAGGGAGTAAATCAGGTGTTCTCATTTATTATATATAGGTAGAGATAGGTATATAAAGAGCGGTAAAGGAGGCAACGCAGACAGACATGCATACAGACAGACAGACGGAGAGCGGTTGTTTCTTGATATAACAAAATGATTCACTTAATCTTTTGGATATTAAAACATGTTTAAAAGATATCCTTTGATATTTTAGCCTAACTTTATCAAGTAAACAATTTGGGAATTTGTTAAATCGACTTTTAAAATAACAGTCATAAGAATTGGATATACGTATTTAAAAATGTAAGGGGGTCCGTCCCCATGGGCCCCTTACAGGTTGAGACACGTAGATATTCTGAACATAGAAGGTTACGTGAAGATTCGGGACTACTTTCATTGTCTTCCCCGGAAAATTATATACATATGATATGAATTACATGAAAATAAGATACATTTGAAATTTTAAATGGTTTCCGATACTCATAGCTTTCTAAAGTAAGAAAGGCCTCTTACAGATTTGTGGCCACTTCCATTGTCTTTCCCATTAAATTTATACTAAAATTAAAATTTCGGAAAAATAAGATATATTTGAAATTTTAAGGGAACTATATCTTGATAGCTCTCTTACAAGTGCACATAGAGGTTCAGAAGCACGTACATTGTCTATTCCAGTAAATCTTACGTAGGAATACACTTTTAGTTGTTGTCGATTTTCTAACCTTTCTCTCGAAAGGAAACACACAAACATCACACACGCATACACACATACGTTAATTAATTAATGTATATATATATATATATATATATATATATATGTATGTATGTATGTATATATGTATGTATGTATATATATATATATGTATGTATGTATATATATATATATATATATATATATATATATATATATATATATATATATATATATATATATATATGTATGATGAATCTAAACATAAACTTTACCAAAAAATAACAACAGAATCACAATAATAATATCTGGCTAAGAAAAATGATATAACAATATATAATTTATAATTATATTGTAAGTTAGTTAATCTTTACGAGCCAGTTTCTCTGAGATATTTATTGGGGTCGATACAGACGTGTCACAACCTGTCCTAGAAGGTGTTTCCTTCCAGATTTGGCGTTATAACTTTCTTCCAGATTTTCTACAGTTAAGTGAAATCTTACTTTAAATTACTATCTCAGAAATGACGACCACCACTGAGCCACAATATTACAATATTATAACAATTTAGTTAGAAAAATATCATACTTCTTCGAAAAATGTGACACCAGCATCTGATTTTACTAGAGAAAGAGCTTGTAGAGGCGCAGAAAGGATGGAACGGGCAAGAATACAACTGCCTATTCTTTTGACTAGCAGTTGACAGAAAGTACTGAGACCTTTAGGAGGCTTATTGCCTCACATGTTTCTAAGAATCTTAATTACAATAATATTGGATGGAAACTATATATGATGTATGTATGGAGAGGATTGCTGTCATTTAAAGACCAGACAAACTGCTTATTGTATGTGCATATATTTGTGTAAAGAGTCCAGACAACAAATATAGTGGAAAGTGTTGACAGTGGCACTGCTATGTGTACTACACATTCTACTTGTCGAGGAAACCATGTTGCCCCTAATAGATTGAATTAAGCTAAGTGTTTCATACTTCATCCCGGTGACATGATATTTTATGAGACGCCTACGTGAACTCGTTCGTGGAAATTCTGTTCATTGTCAAAGAAAGTAAAACACTCTCGCATGCGTAGATCAGGTCTCACTCACGTTTTATTGTCGCAAAATTCCCCTTTCAAAACACGAGGAGCACCAACATAAATATCGATCTGAATAATGATTAATGAGCCTGATTGCACTTTCAGTAAAGTTTGATGCATTCTGGGTTTTCGTGGTTCTTTTTAAAGCAAGTTTGATCTTATCTTGATTTTAATGTATTTCCGCCTCAGCGGATTTGATCGTCATCTTACTTTAGAAAAATCAATGCAAGCATTAGTTTGTATTAAAATGTATGACGCACAGTTCATGCAAATCAATAATTGAACCGAGATGTAGTTAGTTCACTTATCCAATAAAGTCCGACTTTTTCCCGTGTAGAATTTTCTAAAGGAAAATATACAACAACAATACACAAAATGTCGGATATTGTGTTATAAGTAAACTTACAATGGATATTTTACTGTGAATATTACTATAGATAAATGCACAAAGAATATCTTCCAGCCACACATACATGCACACACACACGCACCCACACACACACACACACACACACACACACACATATATATATATATATATATATATATATATATATATATATATGTATATATAGTGTTTGGTATACGTCAAAACAGAAAGGCTTTACACAGCATTCTAATTATTATAAACAGTACTATTAATTTCAATATCATTATTTGTTCATTGCCCTGGTAAAACCAAGATTCCATTGTGTCAGAAGTATATCATTTTTTAAACATATCAATTTTTTTATTTCAATAAAAACAGCTAATAAAAAGTAATAAAATGACCCTTTTGTAAAAACAATATGCAGATAGTATTAATTTTACTTTGATGTATTGGCAGGGTCTAGTTGTTTCTTCAAATAGTGGCGATTTATAAGTCAATTCGCAATGATCTCATGTATGATGCGCCATTAATGGAACAAGGTTGTTGATAGAGTCTGTCGTGACAAGGCCTACCGCTCTGCTAATCTCCACGGCGATTAGTTAAAACACAAACTCCTATCAATTATAATTGTATACCGATTCGTGTGTTTCATTCTTAAATTTCAACACATTTACAAATGCCTTACTCCATCATTTTGTAAATACTTTCTAATCTATTGCATATCAATTGATAAAAACTCATTACTATTTTGCAAGGAAAAATACATACTAAGATGGTGGCTTACTTTTCTGCCGTGCAACGACTAATCACTAAATAGACGAAAGTACAACTCGACGACATATATATATATACACATAACCTACATTTAATCAAACATTTAGAATTTCTAGTCAACAACACAGATATCATACAACTACGTAATCTACCTAATTAAAAATAGTATCACATTATTACAAACGTCTCCTGGTGAAAAATAGAATTGCCCGTTATCAACATTGAAATTTGGCAAAAAAACGCCACGGTCGTATTAGCAAGCAATTTCAGAAAATCATTACCATGAGTGTTACTACTATTATTATTGGTAGTTTTAGTTCGCTTCGTCATAATTAGTATTAACATAACGTTCATTTCAATCGATTCTGAAATAGCCAAAAGCAGAATAACATGCAAATGCAGAAGATATAATAAAAGAATCGTATTTCTATTCTCACATTTTTCCAAACGGAAATGCATTACCCTCGTCAACCTATACCCTGCCACTATCAGCAGTCGCTGTATTCACCTATGAATTCCTGTATCCTCCTAGAGTGTAATTGGCATTCGACATTAGTCGTACGAAAATAAACACTACTCTTTGTTTTGCCTAGTTCACCCTTTTTGTTCAGCTTGTGTGCGCTCAATACAGACAATAAGTGACTGTTCCACTACGTGTTGTGTTCTTCCGCACTGCGCATGTGCTGGAATAAAACCGCCATAATATTTAAATTATGTTGTTAGGCACTTATGTACTTTGCAGTGTGCGTGTCTTACTGTTCTTTAAAGCTCAACATATTCTTATATTTTACGATTGCACCTTCTCGAAACCGGCATGAAATTTCTGACTCCCAGAGATGTTCCTCAACACTTAAATTACAAAAGACAAGTACGAAATAAAGTTACAATAGTAATGTTCCATTAAAAACGATATTTGACAGAAATAAGTGACAATTAATGTAAAATGATATATTTTTCCACCCTAATGGATTGAATTCAAGTTATCGAATTTTAGGAAAGAAAACATTAAATCACTCACGGATTCTCTGTCTTGTTAGATTACGATTATGTAATAGACGAAACTTCACTTCAGCGATTATACATCAAGAAACCATGTTGCATTGTTGATAAAAGTAACAAAATAATAATGGAAATACCAAGGCGAAGAAAACAGGACAAAGCACACAGAAAGACAATCGTTCTTTAACTTCTTTTGTTTATGTTTGTTAAAAAATAGGCTTTAGTCTTCACATGGTCTTGTCATTACTAGTGTTTCATCTAGAAGCTAATACAAGTTTACCAGAAAAAATACAAAGATAATAATTATGAAGTTATAAAAGAAAATGAGTATATTTATATGGACATATATTTATTTATATAGACATATATTTATTTATATGGACATATATTTAATGAATATAACATAATTCCACTGCTAAATTATACCTTTTGTTTTTTACTTTTCTAATGATCTTTTTTGTGTTAAAATGAGAAAAAATAGTGTATGTTCCATATGTATATCGGACGTTTTCGATTCTTCGTCAAATCTTCTTCAGTTGAGAAAATCAAATTTACAAATAAACAGGAGAAAAGAAGAAAATTTCACAGGGATCCAGAGAATGCCACGTGAAGAAAGTTTGACTATAAAACAATAGACTCGCACTATTGAAGGAAATATATAAACAATTTAAATTCCGGGAGGTTAGAATTAGCGTCAAATGATACAATTGTAATTACGTTAAGCATTTTCAAATGTTGTTACTGGTTTCATACGTATTATTATTTATTGTAGGTTACTGGGTTTTAATAGAGAGAGAGTGGATATTTTAACTATTTAAATTGGTTTTTGAATGTATTATATTCGTGTTATTAAGAAAAGTTAATTTTTAATCAGAGAGCACTCATGTCTTTGTAGCTAGAGTTTACAAGACGCATGGTAAAGCGGCGATATCGGGTGGTGTTAGTAAAATCAAGGTAGCTTTACTTTTATTATCATTATGGGAGTTACCTTCTTCCGAAGGGCATCCACACTTATAAATTACATTGGTTCTTTCTCCTATTATGGGTTGGAGAGGAATTGGGTTTACTGCAAGTAATATTTTTTTTAAATTTCGAATCATTAATTTTATTTGTTCATCAACGATATAATCAGGGAATTCTGTTTTTACAAACATTAATTTAGAAGCAAACTTCATATGTTCTTATACTACAGTTCTTAGTTTCGCTCGTTGGTCAACGAAAGTAGAATCCTACTAGACGGAGGGAAGTTTTATTTTTGTCCGAATACAGAGTTCCCCTTCTTGCGGAGATTTACCACCGACATCGATTCGAATCAGGCCCTGGTGAGGAGGCAAGTAAATAGGAACGTCAACTGCAAAAATTATAAACATACATTTGTTAATGGTTTACTTCTATACCTCACAAAAAACAAAGCATATAAAAGAGGAAAAAGAATAGGAAAAATATATATTCAATGTTCATTGTTTAATAAAAGGAAATGGAGAAAACGTAATGTTTAGAACCCAGTCGACATGAAGGATGTTTTATGTGTGTAACTGTAAAAGCGTTGAAGACAGAATAGCAGAATGAAGAATATTAGAATGGAATGAATGAGCGAACGTTATGACGACGTGTACTGACATAATTCACCCTAACGAAGCTCCGACTTTTTTTTCTTTTCGACTTTTAGGGAGGCGGGGCTGAAACTAATATAATATTTGATGTGAATCATATTGTCGTTATTAATGTAAAATATATATCACTAATTGTAATTCCGGGTGACACTTCTACTATAACTACTATTACTACTACTCATCATAATAAGAAGAAAAGGAACAAGAATGAGAAGAACAAACAGAAGAAGAACATTAATAATACTAATAATACGAATAATATTAATAATAACAATAATGATATTACTACTACTACTATTAATAATAATAACAAATAGAAGAAGAAGAAGAAGAAGAAGAAGAAGAACAAGAACAAGAACAAGAACAAGAACAAGAACAAGAACAAGAACAAGAACAAGAACAAGGATACAAATAGAAATACTACTGCAGGTAATATTAGCACGACTATTTCATCTGGGGTTAGTCAGCAATCCCATTATTACTAAGGCGACAGGCAATCCATCCGTCCCTTTCAGAACGTGCTGGTGGATCCAACAAATCAGATCTAACGTTAATATTACCGGCTGAAAGCAAAGCAATAAGTGAAAGAAAAGGTTGTCGGTCACGCATAGTATTTTTGAGTAAGACTTACAATATTGGAAAAAACAGAAAGAGGATGAAATTAACAGTCTCTATATTTATATGAGTGCAATGAAAGAAGTAATTACATTCACAGAAACTACAAATGATTGCGAAAAATGCAAGGAGAGACATTGCGGATGAATTAGGAGCCATATTTTAATTTAAACTCATTTTTATTTGTGTTCGAAAAATTTTTGTGTCGAGGTATTCGAAATTCCTGAGTACGAATATATTTTGGGTTGGCCAAAAGTGGTCGTTCGTTTTTTTAATGTCATCTTTCTGGTCTGGTTCAGATAATATTATATTCTTATTCTTTAAATACTGTATTTGATGTAGTGAGTATGCTGAGGTCAGTGTGTAATAAGCCTCAGAGCAGAGCAATTCTTACATTTTTTCTTGTATGTCAGGCATTGTAATGTTAGATCAAGCAGAAAACTACCGACATCTGATGCTTTTTATTTTACTACAGAAAAGGAATAAACAGAATGATGTTACAGAATGAGTGTGGCATAAATGGTTTGCTCGATTTCGAAAAAAAAATTCAGTTAGAGATCCTCCTCGCTCTGGCCGGCCAAATATCATAGACAGTGAACAAGTAAAAGCCGTAGTTGCACAAAATTGCCGTTTGACAACAATACAACCCACAGACATTCTCAAGACTTCCACATCGAGCGTGGAAAATTAATTGCATTTACTCGGTTATGTTGCTAAACTTTATATGTGGGCTCCTCTTTCCTAACAAACTAATGAACTTGTTGGCCAATCAAATATAGAGCAATAAGTTTTTTTTATATATAGCATATAATTAGAAAAATAAATAAATATGAAAGAAGAAATAAATAATTAAATATTGTAAACAAGCTTGGTCCCTGAAAGCATTCTGTGTTTTTTGACACTCATCCGTATCCGATCAGACATTTGCCTTAGTGGCTGGCGAAATAGAGTACCGTATCCAGGTTTGAGTTCTAAATCTATACTGATCAAGGAAATAGAGGAAACTTCAAAATTATTTATATATATATATATATATATATATATATATATATATATATATATATATATATATATATATTACAAGAGGTAGAGAGAGTGAGACATTTAAACTTACCATTAAAATCCGTTTCTCTTACTATTGAGCAATACATATTATTTCCTTCTGGACAAGGCGTTGGACGAGGTGGGGACTGTTCGCATTCACCGTAATAATTGTCTTTTCGTGAATCACACCGAGAACACAATATTACTGCTTCTATTTCTGCAATTAACAATACAAGAAAATATCAAAGATTAGCATTACATTTACATGTATATTTTACTGAACACACACAAAATACATGTAGAATAAAATTATTCGTCAACTTATTCAATCTACAAAAATAACCTAATCTAATTACTCATTATCAAACAATTAATGTGATTCTACCACATATACCTTCAATTAGAGGAGACAACCTCAATTTAGACGCTGAAAATATTCTGTACTAAGATTTGTTTTCATTAGATAAAACACTTTCACTTTATTAAATGTTTCTATACTTGTATCGACGTCCCTATTCTCTTCTCTTCATTAAAATAATTAGTAAACACAAACATGGTGTAAATATTTTAAATCTCTGTCTTTTACGCTTGTATTTCGAATTCAGTGTATCATTTCCGATCAAAATATTTACGCTTTTTACTCATACTCTAACCACATCTGTGCTATTAAGCTGTCATGACTAAGTATATAAAATACATATTTTTCACATTTTATCACTCGGTTTTCGTTTCTTTCGTTTTAGCCATATAGGCTGTAAACATTTTAAAATGACTTTGAAATACTTTCCATTGTCTTTTTCGTCATCCCCCATCTGTCATATGTTTTCTCCCATTTTCCTTGCTCGCTTTATCACTTATTTCTGTTTTCCGCGTGTAAATTAGCAAAAATAAGCTGTTCTTGATTATTGCATATCTGCAGTGCCAGGCATACATATATAATAGTATATAATTAAATATGTATATATACACTAATAAAGCTATCAGCTTGATATACATTAAGAAGAAAGCCTCCTTAAATCAGTTTGGCTTTATGTACTATTTCCATCCATTAAGGCGCGTAGTATTCACGAATGTGATGGGGTTAGTACAGTTTTGCATCAACGCATCCACAAACGAAAAAAAGGAGATTGTACTGACATAAGACGGGATAATGACGAGTAAAATATTTAAAGATAATATATTTCGATGTCGCCATGAATCATTTCAAGCTTGCAGAAATGTCTGATGAGTTGTTCTAAATTACTAAAAAAAATATGTGGCACAACAACACCAAGTGTTTGTAAAGTTAACGCTTGAAGAATAGGCGTGACATCTCTCCACAATTTTGCTAAAATCAGGTAACACATTTTGAAGATGATAATAATGATAGACTTAAATGTCGAATGTAACACAAAAATAAAGAACATCTGTTGAATTTAACCTTATTGATAAACACATATGAACGTTTCATGGAAAATAATGCCATCAATAATATGTGAATCACCCAGTTTAAATAATTAAACAAATTACATATTAAACAACGAATCAACACATGAACACATTCTCAGTACTATCGTCAACGCATATAATGACACATAACTCAATTGTGGCTATGTATAATGAGTGTCAAATCATATAGGCATCAGAAAATTCTAAGTTATTAAATATTGACATATAATTATTTTCTTAACAGAACATTTACAATTGACATAATGAAAATATTTGTATCAGTACTTTTTTACATTTGCCGACTATCCAATAAACAAACCATATAGCATAGCCTCTTATTATAACTATCGGGACTCTTGCATGATCGATGGTTGGAAAAACTCAGGAGTTGCATATATTCATAATATGGAAAATATAAAAGAAAACACGAATGAATAAATAAAACAACATACTAGTGAAAATGTGATTGTACCTTAGTAATGTAATTTGTCACAATCTCGCGTTATGACATTTACAAAATTAATACTTCAGTGATGATATATTTTACCAATCTAACAACTACATACGGCAAAACTCTTTTGATACACCGGTATTCTGTTAGATCACCGACGTTAAGCGACATTGAACCTGGTCAGTACTAGATGGGTAACTATTTGGGAATACAAAGCGCTGTAGGTTGGAGGACGGTAATACCCCCCCACAAGAACTGCAAAAACTAAAGCCATTAAATATCTTCCATGAACGAAATACGTATAGTACTTGCGACTGCTTGTGGATTTAATATCCGCTAGGACCATTCCTTTTTTAGAAAAAGCCGGCTAACCCCACCCAGCGTGGGAATCGCACGAACACATGACGATGAACTACAGGGTAACTCGAATATAGATAAACTATGCATAGATTTAACTCATTCAAAACTATATATACTAAGCATCCCTTGTACTTGTCTTAGTAAACACTATTTAATCATAAGTATTTATGTAAATAATTGTGAGAATTTAAAAATTCAAAAATTCACCACGTAACCAAAATAAGATTACTCTATATATTTAAACAGTATCTTCTGTGTTTCGATAAGACGACAAGGATCATAATTGAAACTGGGTGAATTATACTCGTGACACGCTAGAATGAGCATCGAAGAAAGGGATACATTTTCCCTTGAAACCGGGTTTTTTACTTCCAGTTGAATTAAAAATAAAACAGTACAAACACTTTCCATTGAAAGGTTTCTTTTTAATTGAAACATGTTTACGTATTGTATTATTTGGATTATTTTGACTATTATTCTGTCTTGAGTGTTATTCTCAAAACGTTTCTGCTGATGTAACCTCCGACCTTCTTCAGGCGTATCTTATCTAACTCTGGCAAAATTCTATAAACTCGAGAATCTGTACGGAATTTCGAATGGAACATTTTGTTTAATCCACGTGGTAACATGCTCTCGTTCCCTCAGCCATGACCGGGTTAAAGCCTTAAGTAATTTGCGAGTGTATTCTTACTATCGGCTGCACTGAAAATTGAACCTTCAACCTCCAAGTGAGTGTCACTTAGTACTCAATTTTACTTCCTTAATATATATATATATATATATATATATATATATATATATATATATATATACTTGCAAAAAAATATCCGACCTCATGGCAGTTATTAATCTAGCTGTAGACTTATCTATAGAAAAACAAAAAAATACTTTTTTGTTCACATTTTGATAATTCAAAGAAAACCAACAGAAATATGATTGCCATGGTATTATTTAGTTTATTCCAGTGTTTAGATTTGATTTTGTATAACCATAAAATGAATTCTCCATAATCGAAAGGAATAAACGAAAAATCGGGGCGATTGTCAAAATAACCAACAGATTACAAGGGGTGAAAAGCAAATAATCAATAAATAACGGTGACCATGGCAATAAAGTTACTTTCTTCTTAGCTGCCTAATTTGTGCGTATTTTAAAGAATTTTAAAGCGTGTTTAGTTCATTTTAATAACTCGTCAAAATTCGATCGCGTTGCTATTCTGTTTTCAAGATGGCGTAAGTTTGTTTAATGAGTGGGTTGTTCGTGTTTTGGAGGGAAAAATAACAAACAAACAAATAGTCAACAATTAACTGTCTCAAACGCTTTACATTGTATTTTCTACGTAATTTAAAAGACAAAAGTACAATAAAATTATCAGACTTCGTAGACTGTCGGCGATCGACATTCAGCCACCTTTGTTTTTTCAGTCTTACGTAATATAAAAATATTTACCTAACCTTTTAATTTAAATAAAAAGAAACGCTTTAAAATACTTTAAAACACACAAAAATAGGCAGGTATGTAAAAACAAGTTGGTAACAGTTATGTGTTGACTATTTGTTTTTTGCGCCTCTTTTCTAACTGTTGAATATTCTTGACAACCGCCAAAACGGTACGTCAATTAGTCAAATATAACAATTATATATTGACTAGCGGGGCTACCCGGCGTTGCTCGGGAGTATAAAAACATATAATTGAAGAAATATCGCGTGTGTAACATCTTTATATTAAAACTTCTATTACTCTCCCTCTCTCTATGGCCGTCTCTTTATCTTTCTAATTTTCTCTTCCCTGGTCGCGCCATTTAACCGCTACTTTTAATTTTGTCTTTTGCGAAAGCTCTTTCTTCCCCACTATTTCATCCTACATTTCAAAGGACAATAGTATGATTTATTTCTATAAGTACCACCTCCGTCTGCGCCTTCTATATAGGTACTTATCTCCGCTCCGGTGTTCATACTATATATTTTCAATCCCATCATGATATTATTCATCATTTTCAATCCACTCGTGATATTCTTCATCATTTTCGATCCTCTCATTGTATTCTTAATCATTTTCAATCCTCTCATGATATTCTTCATCATTTTCAATCACCTCGTGATATTCTTCTTCATTTTCAATCCTCTCATGATATTCTTCATCATTTTCAATCCTCTCATGACAGTCTTAATCATTTTCAATCCTCTAACGACAGTCATACTCATTTAAATCCTCTCATGATAGTCTTCACAATTTTTAATTCTCTCATGATATTCTTCATCCTTTTCTATCCTCTCATGATATTCATCATCATTTTCAATCCTCTCATGATATTCTTCATCATTTTTACTCCTCTCATGGTATTCTTCACCATTTTCAATCCTCTCATGATATTCTTCACCATTTTCATCCTCTCATGGTATTCTTCATCATTTTCATCCGCCCATGGTATTCTTGATCATTTTCAATCCTATCATGGTATTCTTCATCATTTTCAATCCTCTCATGGTATTCTTCATCATTTTCAATCCTCTCAAGATATTCTTCATCATTTTCATCCGCTCATGGTATTCGTCATCATTTTCAATTCCCTATGATATTTTTCTTCATTTTCAATCCTCTCATGATATTCTTCATCATTTTCAATCCTCTCATTACAGTCTTAATCATTTTCAATCCTCTCACGACAGTCATACTCATTTAAATCCTCTAATGATAGTCTTCATCATTTTAAATCCTCTCATGATATTCGTAATAATTTTCTATCCTCTCATGATATTCCTCTTAATTTTCAATCCCCTCATGGTATTCTTCATCATTTGTAATCCTCTCATGAGATTCTACATCATTTTCAATCCTCTCATGATATTCTTCATCATGTTCAATACTCTCATGGTATTCTTTCATTTCAATCTCCTCATTATATTCTTCATATTTTTCAATCCCTTCATTATATTCTTCATAATTTTAAATCCCGTCATGATATTCTTCATCATTTACAATCCCCTCATGATATTCTTCATCATTTTTAATCCTCTCATGATATTGTACATCATTTTCAATCCCCTCATAGTATTCTCTATCATTTTCAATCCTCTCATGATATTCTTCATAATTTTCAATCCTCTCATTGTATTCTTCATCATTTTCAACCCCCTCATGAAATTCTTCATCATTTTCAATCCTCTAATAGTATTCTTTATCATTTTCAACCCATCTCATGATATTCTTCATCATTTTAATCCTCTCATGGTATTCTTCATCATTTTCAATCCCCTCATACTGTTCTTCGTTATTTTCAATCCTCTTATGGTATTCTTCATCATTTTCAATCCTATCATGGTATTCTTCATCATTTTAAATACTCTTATAGTATTCTTCATCATTTTCAATCCCTCATGGTATTCTACATCATTTTCAATCCTCTCATGATATTGATAATTTTCAATCCTCTCATGATATTCTTCATCATTTTCAATACTCTCATGGTATTCTTCATCATTTTCAATCCCCTCATGATATTCTTCATCATTTTTAATCCTATAATTGTATTCTTGATTATTTTCAATCCTCTCATGATATTCTTCATCATTTTTAATCCTCTCATAGTATTCTTCACCCTTTTCAATCCTCTCATGATATTCTTCATCATTTTCAATCCTCTAATAATATTCTTCATCATGTTCAATCCTTTCATAGTATTCTTCATTATTTTCAATCCTCTCATGATATTCATCATCATTTTCAATCCTCTCATGATATTCTTCATCAATTTTTACTCTTTCATGGTATTCTTCACCATTTTCAATCCTCTCATGATATTCTTCATCATTTTCATCCTCTCGTAGTATTCTTTATCATTTTCATCCGCTCATGGTATTCTTCATCATTTTCAATCCTATCATGGTATTCTTCATCATTTTCAATTCTCTCATGGTATTCTTCATCATTTTCAATCCTCTCAAGATATTCTTCAGCATTTTCAATCCCCTCGTGATATTTTTCTTCATTTTCAATCCTCTCATGATATTCTTCATCATTTTCAATCTTCTCATTACAGTCTTAATCATTTTCAATCTTCTTACGACAGTCATAATCATTTTACATCCTCTCATGATATTCTTCATTATTTTCAATCCTCTCATGATATTCTTCATCATTTTTAATCCACTCATGGTATTCTTTATCATTTTCAATCCTCACTTGGTATTCTTCATCAATTTCAATCCTCTAATGATATTCTTCATCGTTTTCAATCCTCTCATGATATTCTTCATCGTTTTCAATCCTCTCATGATATTCTTCATCATTTTCAATCCTATCATGGTATTCTTCATCATTTTCAATTCTCTCATGGTATTCTTCATCATTTTCAATTCTCTCATGGTATTCTTCATCATTTTCAATTCTCTCATGGTATTCTTCATCATTTTCAATCCTCTCAAGATATTCTTCAGCATTTTCAATCCCCTCGTGATATTTTTCTTCATTTTCAATCCTCTCATGATATTCTTCATCATTTTCAATCTTCTCATTACAGTCTTAATCATTTTCAATCTTCTTACGACAGTCATAATCATTTTACATCCTCTCATGATATTCTTCATCATTTTCAATTCTCTCATGATATTCTTCATCATTTTTAATCCACTCATGGTATTCTTTATCATTTTCAATCCTCACTTGGTATTCTTCATCAATTTCAATCCTCTAATGATATTCTTCATCGTTTTCAATCCTCTCATGATATTCTTCATCGTTTTCAATCCGCTCATGGTATTTTTCATCATTTTCAATCCTATCATGGTATTCTTCATCATTTTCAATTCTCTCATGGTATTCTTCATCATTTTCAATTCTCTCATGGTATTCTTCATCATTTTCAATTCTCTCATGGTATTCTTCATCATTTTCAATCCTCTCAAGATATTCTTCAGCATTTTCAATCCCCTCGTGATATTTTTCTTCATTTTCAATCCTCTCATGATATTCTTCATCATTTTCAATCTTCTCATTACAGTCTTAATCATTTTCAATCTTCTTACGACAGTCATAATCATTTTACATCCTCTCATGATATTCTTCATTATTTTCAATCCTCTCATGATATTCTTCATCATTTTTAATCCACTCATGGTATTCTTTATCATTTTCAATCCTCACTTGGTATTCTTCATCAATTTCAATCCTCTAATGATATTCTTCATCGTTTTCAATCCTCTCATGATATTCTTCATCGTTTTCAATCCTCTCATGATATTCTTCATCATGTTCAAACTTCTCATGGTATTCTTTATCATTTTTAATCCCGAAATGATATTTTTCATAATTTTAAATCCTCTAATGGTATTCTTTATCATTTCCAATCCTCTCATGATATTCTTCATAATTTTCAATCCCCTCGTGATATTCTTCATCATTTTAAATCCCCTCGTGATATTCCTCTTCATTTTAAATCCTCTCATGATATGCATCATCATTTTCAATCCTCTCATTACAGTCTTAATCATTTTCAATCCTCTCATGGTATTCTTCACCATTTTCAATCCTCTCATGATATTCTTTACCATTTTCATCCTCTCATGGTATTCTTCATCATTTTCATCCGCCCATGGTATTCTTGATCATTTTCAATCCTATCATGTTATTCTTCATCATTTTCAATCCTCTCATGGTATTCTTCATCATTTTCAATCCTCTCAAGATATTCTTCATCATTTTCATCCGCTCATGGTATTCGTCATCATTTTCAATCCCCTCGTGATATTTTTCTTCATTTTCAATCCTCTCATGATATTCTTCATCATTTTCAATCCTCTCATTACAGTCTTAATCATTTTCAATCCTCTCACGATAGTCATACTCATTTAAATCCTCTCATGATAGTCTTCATCTTTTTAAATCCTCTCATGATATTCTACATCATTTTCAATCCTCTCATGATATTCTTCATCATGTTCAATCCTCTCATGGTATTCTTTCATTTCAATCTCCTCATTATATTCTTCATAATTTTCAATCCCCTCATTATATTCTTCATAATTTTAAATCCCGTCATGATATTCTTCATCATTTACAATCCCCTCATGATATTCTTCATCATTTTTAATTCTCTCATGATATTGTACATCATTTTCAATCCCTCATAGTATTCTCCATCATTTTCAATCCTCTCATGATATTCTTCATCATTTTCAATCCTCTCATTGTATTCTTCATTATTTTCAATCCCCTCATGAAATTCCTCATCATTTTCAATCCTCTAATAGTATTCTTTATCATTTTCAACCCATCTCATGATATTCTTCATAATTTTCAATCCTCTCATGGTATTCTTCATCATTTTAAATACCCTGATAGTATTCCTATTCATTTTAAATCCTCTTATGAAAATTCATTTTATTTTCAATCCTCTCATGATATTCTTTATCATTTTTAATCCTCTCATAATATTCTATATCATTTTCTAATCCCCTCATACTGTTCTTCGTAATTTTCAATCCTCTTATGGTATTCTTCATCATTTTCAATCCTATCATGGTATTCTTCATCATTTTCAATACTCTTATAGTATTCTTCATCATTTTCAATCCCTCATGGTATTCTACATCATTTTCAATCCTCTCATGATATTGATAATTTTCAATCCTCACATGATATTCTTCATCATTTTCAATCCCCTCATGATATTCTTCATCATTTTTAATCCTCTAATTGTATTCTTGATTATTTTCAATCCTCTCATAATATTCTTCATCATTTTTAATCCTCTCATGGTATTCTTCACCAATTTTTATCCTCTCATGATATTCTTCATCATTTTAAATCCTCTAATAATATTCTTCATCATTTTCAATCCTTTCATGGTATTCTTCATATTTTTCAATCCTCTCATTATATTCATCATCATTTTCAATCCTCTCATGATATTCTTCATCATTTTAGATACCCTCATGGTATTCCTATTCATTTTAAATCCTCTTATGAAAATTCATCTTATTTTCAATCCTCTCATGATATTCTTCATCATTTTTAATCCTCTCATGATATTCTTCATCATTTTCAATCACCTCATACTGTTCTTCATTATTTTCAATCCTCTTATGGTATTCTTTATCATTTTCAATCCTCTCATGGTATTCTTCATCATTTTCAATACTCTCATGATATTGATAATTTTCAATCCTCTCATGATATTCTTCATCATTTTCAATCCTGTCATGATATTCTTCATCATTTTCAATCCTCTCATGATATTCTTTATCATTTTCAATCCTCTCCTGGTATTCTTCATCATTTTCAATCCTCTCATGGTATTCTTCTTATTTTTTCAATCCTCTCATGATATTCGTCATCATGTTCAATCCTCTCATGATATTCTTCATCATTTTTAATCCTCTAATTGTATTCTTGATTATTTTCAATCCTCTCATGATATTCTTCATCATTTTTTATCCTCTCATAGTATTCTTCACCATTTTCAATCCTCTCATGATATTCTTTATCATTTTCAATCCTCTAATAATATTATTCATCATTTTCAATCCTTTCATGGTATTCTTCATTATTTTCAATCCTCTCATGATATTCATCATCATTTTCTAATCCTCTCATGATATTCTTCATCATTTTTAACTCTCTCATGATATTCTTCATCACTTTCAATCCTCTCATGATATTTTGCATCATTTCTTCTCCTCTCATGATATTCTTCATCATTTTCAATCCTCTCATGATATTCTTCATCATGTTCAATCCTGTCATGATATTCTTCATCATTTTTAAATTCTCTAATGATATTCTTCATTATTTTCAATCCTCTCATGGTATTCTTCATACTTTTATATCCTCTCATGATATTCTTCATCATTTTCAATCCACTCATGACTATTTTCTATCATTTTCTAATCCTCTGATAATATTCTTCATCATGTTAAATCCTCTCATGGTATTCTTCATCAGTTTCAATCCTCTCATGATATTCTTCATCATTTTCAATCCCCTCATGATGTTCTTCATCATTTTCAATTCTCTCATGGTATTCTTTATAATTTTAAATTCTCTAATGATATTCTTCATCATTTTCAAGCCTCTCATAATATTCTTCATCAGTTTCAATGCTCTCATGATGGTATTCATCTTTTTCAATCCTCTCATGATATTCTTCATCATTTTCAATCCTCTCATGATATTCTACATCATTGTCAATCGTACTATAGTATTCTTCATCATTTTAAATCCTCTCATGGTATTCTTCATCAGTTTCAATCCCCTCATGATATTCGTCATCATTTTCAATTCCCTCATAATATTCTACATCATTTTCAGTCCTCTAATAATATTCTTCATCATTTTCAATTCCCTCATGATGTTCTTCATAATTTTCAATCATCTCATAATATTCTTTATCATTTTAAATCATCTCATGATATATTTCATCATTTTCAATCCTCTCCTAATATTCTTCATCATTTTCAATCCTCTCATGATGTTCTACAGCATTTTCCATCCTCTCATCGTATTCTTCATCATTTTCAACCCGCTCATGATATTCTTCATCATTTTTAATCCCATCATTTTATTCGTTATCATTTTAAATCCTCTCATGATGTTCTTAATCATTTTCAATCCTCTCATGATGGTAGTCATTTTTTTCAATCCTCTCATGATATTCTTCATCATTTTCAATCCCCTCATTATATTCTTCATCATTTTCAATCCTCTCATCGTATTCTTCGTCATTTTCAACCCGCTCATGATATTATTTATCATTTTCAATCCCATTATTTTATTCTTCATCATTTTCCATCCTTTCATGATATTCTTCATCATTTTTAATCTTATCATGATATTCTTCATCATTTTCAATCCTCTCGTGGTATTGTTTATCATTTTCAATCTTTTCATGGTATTCTCATAATATTCTTTATCATTTTCAATCCACTCATGATATTCTTCATCATTTTCAATCATCCTAATCATTTTCAATCACTTCATCATATTCTTCAACATTTTTAATCCCCTTATGATATGATTAATCATTTTCAATCCTCACATGGTATTATTCATCATTTTCAATCGTCTCATGGTATTCTTCATTATTTTCAATCCCATCATGATATTTTTCCTCATTTTCAATCGCAAAACACAAGGAGGCGTCTAGAGCTATACTAAAATAACTCTCGCTTATTCCCCTCCCTTTTATCATGGCAATAGTCCGAAGAAAAATGCAAAAAAAAACAATAATAACGTTACGATAGCATAAAATAGTATCCGAACCTATCACTATGACGTCATGTACCTATCTATGTGACGTCATGTGCACAAGATAACATTAAAAATCGTGATCACATTAAACGAAAAAATGGCTATTTGACCCCTTAAAAATGAATCTTTTTTTTTTATTTTTCGATATTATTTTCTCGAGGTTATGCCGGTTAAAATAATACCTAATTCGGAGGTGTTTGTTTTGTATTTTACAAGCCTTAGCGTTACATACATATCACAGATTTTTTCCTTATATATATTGAGATTGAGATGAGATGAGATGAGATGAGATGAGTGAATTAAAATAGTTGATTTATAATTTTCGCTATTATTATTAAAACAGAAACATAAAACTTAATGACGATCAGTTTTTTAAATATGAATCCATTTCTTGTTTGTAATTAAAACAAATTACGCGGAGCAGGAAGCGTAAATTTTAAAAACAGTTTTTACTCAAAGAATCCCATAATTTTAACAACAAACTTTAGTAAATCTGTAGATTTATAACCACAGCTGAATTATCTACATCTTAAACACGAGATTCTTCTTTTTAAGGTAATTCTAACTTATTAGTACAGTTAACGCCTATATTTTAACACTAACCCCAACTGGCAAGGTCGTACAAAAACACATCATCGCCTAAAAAAGTGAATCCCCAAAATTAAAGAATGCATATAATTTATATCAAGTATCAAAAAAATGTTCCATCTCAACAAAGTAAGTAAGGATAAAGTCATAGAGTGAATGTAGTATTTTTGTGAGAGTGTATAGCGTAGAGTAATTCCAAGGTATGTTGGGCAAAAGGTATGACTCCACTAACGAAGATTTGTTGTCAAAATTGTATGACCATCGCCACCCCTTATCCCCTCAACACGATTAGGGTTCATACTTAAGTTTACAGAATTTCATTCATAAGTGTCTCGTAAACACGGGACAAACACGTTCGCATTTATTAATGAAATAGATAAATATTAATATTTTGGTAATTTCGATACAAATTTATTTATCTTTTTAAATAAAAAATAAAATGATTAAAAAAACAAGTTAATTCGCTTGGGCAATTAAGCGAGGCTCTTTTTAAAACAATAAAAAAAGAAAATTTGGCGTCGCGAGAGAGACAGAGAGCTGTGCAGTAAAGGGAATAAGGGGGGGGGAACACTCTATGCGTTGGAATATTTCTTTTTATTAAGTAAATAAGTTTTATTTAAATTATATTGACCGTCTTAGAGGTGCACATATAGATTCGGGAACACTTCCATTATCTTCCCGGTAAAATTTGCGTAAGAATACACTTTTATGTAGATTCGCTAACTTTTACTCCAGCGACCACACAGACACCACACCAACACATACACGCAGACCTTGCATTTTACATAGAGAGAGTTCAAATTCTAACATCGAAACCGTATATTGATTTAAGAGGTATGCATATATATATATATATATATATATATATATATATATATATATATATATATATATATATATATATACTTTCAAATTATCTTTTTTAGAATATTAATATTCTAATAAATGCTGTATTGTAGGAATGTAAGGGGCTTAATTCTAAAACTTTCATCGCAGTTAGAAATTAATTAAAAGCTAATATCCTACATAGTTTGCTCTTGAATCAGTTAAACTTGATTAATTATTCGTCTAATCCGCTATGAATAATTCATCCACTCGATATGTCATTGTAATTCGGCATGTTTTTACACAGATTTGCAGAAACGAAAGAGAAAATAAATCAGCTTATGCATATGGATAACCTGCAATTACAGAAGGGGACTAGAGAGATTTACGAAAGCAACTAGAATAATTAGCCAGGAAATTTGAATAGAATTCGGGAGTATGAAATGTGCACAACTTGTGATTAAGAAGAGGAAATTCGAAACAGCGGAATCTTTAAAAGTACCCAGTGGAGAAGAAATAATCAAACTATAAGAACGCGTTACTTATGCCTACAGACGTTATGAACGCGGACAATAAAGAAAAAATTCTAGAAAATAAAAATATAACTAATATAGAATACCCCAGAATTAGTAAAACACTTTCTGAACCAAAAGTGTATAAACTACATAAGAGCAAAGATAGGTGACCCCCTCCCCAAAAATAACACAGTAAATATGAAAAAGATAATCCATATTATAAACGAATGCAGCAAACTTGTCGAAAATGAATATACACGCATACATGACTTGGCAGGAAATGTAATCCACTAATAGATGTAGAAATGGATGAACTTAAACCCAAAAAACAAATGATGCAAAGAGAACCCCTAACCAGTAGTGGAAAATAAAATCCAATAAAACTGATTCAGGTGTAATGATTAGAGATAAAAAAGAGTCAACGGAAAAATAGTAGATTTCACCGTTTTAGCTAAAGGTTGAAGTATGTCAGAAAGAGAACAAGAACACTGCCTCAATGTCAATACTGATATAAGCATATAGAATACTTCTGAACACATGGGAACGCACGCACAAATAAAGTTTAATAACATTGTAAGATTGACAAAACCACGACACGGTTGAAAACCGCTGGTGTATCGATAACTTCCTGGAGTACGGAAACCAACCAACATGTGACGCTGATCATTCAGTTGAAATAAACTTGGCTCTCTTCCCCCCCCCCATATATATATATATATATATATATATATATATATATATATATATATATGAACACATTTTTTGTGGTACAGAATTTTATGAAGGTTTTAAATATGATGAACAGAGTCATAGCGAGTCGAGGACAATATCACAAGAAAAAAAGAGAGGAAATTCTGAGTAATATATTTAATCGTCGGAAGACATTCGATTTAAAACTTTTACAAAGAATAAAAAAAATCGACTAAAATTAACAAACTAAATCCCAGGGTACCTTTCAACCGACACATTGTTAAGAGAAACGTCGGCGAATATCGCTTAAAATGGGGAAAAGAGTAACGTGGAGAGAAAAAAAAACCAAAACAGGGAGATTGTATATCAGAGAGGGAGAACTGGGAAAAGATTCTACAATAACCCAAGAGGAATAAGAAGTAATAATGATTGAAAATATCTAATTAACCCAAATAAAAAAGATAGATGGAATATTGAGAAAAATCCATATGTACGGATACCAATATTATTAATTAGTTGAAACAAAATAGTGCCCAAAGAAGTTGAACCAACTTTAGTATTACAAGGTATAATATATATAAATATATACATATTATAATTTTGTATGACGGAAAGTGTCACGAAATATTTGAGGATGAAAAATTGGATTTTACCAGCTGGAAATAACACTTGACGATGGGTGTGTGAATTTTAAGTGTGTAAAAATAATATTTACGATAATACTTATAACTTGTTAAATAGTTTAATTCAAAATATGTCTATGTTATCTTTTTATCTATGCATTAATAAGTCGCCGCTTAGATACAGTCAACGGTCACTCAATGATAATAGTTAATGAAATTGTCAGGTTGACAATTGAGGATTGGCGATGATGGTTTTAAATAGGAAAAATGTGATTATTAACGATTATTATTATAACTAGTCACAGATTACATACATTCGAAAAACTAATTAAAGGAAACCTACAATTAATATGTTCTTTAATATATGATACCCAATGAACATTTAATATAATCAAAGAAAATAAGAATATTAAAATATTACTTTATATTAAAAACAAAACAAAAAATACGAAAGTAAAAAAAATACACAGAAACAAATAAAAGTATGTTATTAAAACAAAAAGTTAGTTAATAACCATACAATACCCAATTAATGAACTAACATATCACACATTTATTTTGAACACCATAGTAATATAGAAAACACAATTTTAGGAAATTAAAAAAAAAATGAATATTTATTTTTTGCGGGACTGGTTTGTACTAACCCTTTTCTCTGGCATCCATTTTCGTTAATTTTCCACACAGACGGATTTCTCCTTTGGTGTCTAATTTTGACAAAGAAAGTTTTCTCGAGATATTAAATGATTGTTTATTATCATCCAGACAACACACACAGCCGACACCAATAGAAATTACTTTTTTTATTATTGATCTATAGCGAATAAATGTTTTAGCAACATCCTGTTACGGAGCTCATTGAGCTTTCAATAATTGGCATTGTTTCGGAATTCATAGAGAGCAAAAAAACATATATATATATATATATATATATATATATATATATATATATATATATGATAGTATATCGCTTATAAAAGTGTTCGTCATTTGTTGTTATTATATATATATCAGCTAATTGTAATGCGACACAGTTATTTTTGCTAACAATACCAAAAAGCGTCATTTGGATATATATATATATATATATATATATATATATATATATATATTTAAATATATATATATACATATATATATATATTTAAATATATATATATTCATATATATATATATATATATATATATATATATATATATTTTAATATATATATATATATATTTAAATATATATATATATATATTTATTTAAATAAATATATATATATTTAAATATATATATATGTATATATATATATATATATATATATATATATTTATACATGTATTTACGTCGAAACAGAACGAAATTTACAAAAGCGCATGTTTAAGAAATATAGTCAAATATACATATGCAACCTAAAGATAATATTGAGGTTATTTGGAGATGACAATACGAATTAAATGTCCCATGCCCTCAATAAATTCTCATAAATACGGCACAGTTGTGTAATTATGAACCTTATACCGGGGCAATACTTTCAACAAATTGACTAAACAGTCCATTTCGTTTTGTATTTTACGCCTGCGAGCTGACTTTCCAGTATATATATATAGATACTCTCGCACAAGTAACTAAGCCTTCTGCTTAGTTTTCATATAAAACTAGATTCCATTATATATATATATATATATACACATATATACATATATATATATATATATATATATATATATATATATATATATATATATGTATACATATATATATATATATATATATATATATATATTATACATATATATATATATATATATATATATATATGTGTGTGTGGGGGGGGGTGTTATCAACAATATAATTTACAGTGTGGCTTTACTTAGTATATAATAGAAAATATTTCAGAATGAATCAAACGTTTTCAATGTTTACTAAGGTCTTATGTATCAGACGAAACGGTTACACACAGTCTTGTGCTAAGTTACGTGGTCATTTTCCACCTGTGCTTCCGTTTTATAATGATGTATATGTGTTGTCATCTCTCCTGTTATCCACCTGAATTCATTTTAATCACGACTTTTTATATTCAGTTCACTTTCTCAGATCACACTACGATTAAAAACAAATAATTGCCATTTGTGTCGGACATAGCGCCAAATTTCTGCCAATGTATTTCCATTTTAAATTCTGCAATTTGCCAAACCCGTATGTATTTGAAATGGCCGATTCAATTTCACGAATGATAATGGAATCAAGCTACTTGTCATTTCACACACCCGCGTTCTCTATTTGATTTCCTATCTTAAACTCATGTAAACATAATTTTCCAAACTGATGACACTGCAAACACTGCTGAAGCCTTGACTTTGAAATCGAGTTATCTCCCCTGTTGTTTACTCGCTCGCCATTTACAGTAAGCTTCTTTGATTTGAAATAATGAAGCTTCATATGTTTTATGGATTGTATATAAATCTGACACAATACGCTTCAAAGGAAATAATATAGATTTTCAATTTATTTCAATTTATATTGTGAATATTTTGAGAAATATACACAAAGGCATATATGTATAATTATTTTTATGTATCCACATAAAATGTTATAAGATGATATACTATATTATGTATCGATTGCCAACATTTACTTCAACACTGCCCAGTACGTGAGTAGAGCAAGGTAAGTTAGATATGAAAGTATATTTATGGTAATTAGCTACGTATACAGCTATGTATATATATTATAGTATTATACATATATATATATATATATATATATATATCTTACTAGTTCATGTATCCACATAACATTTTATAAGGAGATATACATTTTATGTATCAATTCTGAGCATTTTAGCCTGAGGATTTCCCCAGGGATGAAATGCGGAAGCCTCTGTATATATATTTGCATAACTTATTATCTATCTATCTATCTATCTATCTATCTATCTATATATATATATATATATATACATATATATATATATATATATATATATATATATATATATATATATATATATATATATATATATATATATATATATGTATAATACTATAATATTATCTCCGTTTCATTTGCCACGATCTATATTCCCCTATTACGCAATAATTATAACCCTATTGAACACAAATATATCTGGTATTGATTAGATAACGGTCTGATGTTTATTAATTAATGTATATAATAATATATGATTAAAATTATTTTAATTTTCTCACGCCTAGTAATTTATAAATTAATTTGTATAATATATAGGTAAACTAATTTAGAATGTTCCCACCACTAGTAATTAAAACAAATAAAATAAAATGAAAATATTTAAATATTGAATAATAATAATAGTTAAACTGAACTAGATATTAATTATATAATAGTATATTATATTGATTGTATTTTTGTTTATTTCCCCCCTTACTACATTCATGTTATCTGTCTGCGAGCCTAGTATCTATCTGGCTATCTACGGTCCTCCTCTGTACAGTAAGAGGGACAGCCATCTTGAATTCTTCAACCGCCTTACGGTGGTCTCACTTTTGAATTCTTTTTTTGAGAATGGTTGCTATCCGTGGGCCGAGTGGATATGGCTGACTCTGTGTACCGGGTTCGAGCCTCCCGACCGTCTGAAATTGTAACTTCCCTGCACTGATGCGAGCAATAAGCTTGAAACGCTAGCGGCTGTAGGTATAAATAATTTAATATTTATTTATAAATATTATATATATATATATATATATATATATATATATATATATATATATATATATATATAGTAACCTATGAAAATGTATGTATTCATGGCAATTAAGCTATACAGGGACACCCGCGTTTCATCCCCGGGGGAATCTTCAGGCTAAAATGTATATATATATATATATATATATATATATATATATATATATATATAAGAGGTGTACTAAAAGCGAACTTTTAGGAAAGGTAAAACCCTATTGTGAAGAGTATGCAGCTCAATATCCAGGATAGAGCAGGTAGAAATGAAGGAGAATGGAAAGGAATTAGAGAAAGCAAAAGCCAAATCAAAATTCAATTCAAAAGTTCAAAGCAAGGTATATTCCGCAAAAAGGCAAAATAAATTGCCTTTTTGCGGAATATACCTTGCTTTGAACTTTTGAATTGAATTTTGATTTGGCTTTTGCTTTCTCTAATTCCTTTTCATTCTCCTTCATATATATATATATATATATATATATATATATATATATATATATATATATATATATATATATATATATATATATATATACATTAATATCATAAGGTAATATATTACGCATATATTGCTTATTTCCTATACTTACTCAGAACATTTACAAAATTATAAAATATATACTTATGACACGTGCAATACACAGTTACGTCTTTACGTGAAGAAATTATTCATTCTAACGTGTAGTTTAAAGTATTCCTATGTACAATTGATATCATACTATCCGTCCTTATACGGCTCCGCCCGAATTTATTAATATAAATCACTATTTATTTTTCGGATTTTGAAAGTATCTGTTCCGATGGATACTGCACCCCATAGACTGGTATTATCTTGGCCTTCGGGGCTTGATTTACGCCGGTCTATGGGTTTGTCCTGTGCAGTTCTAGGAGGTCCACCCTCCCAGGCTTCGCCTCCCCTCTTTGGGGAGGAGTAAGTTTATTGCTTACTGCCTAAGACGCCCCTACCGTGGAATGTCGACGGGGCTGCCACGGCAATTTTTGAACCCCACTTTCCCGACCCGACATTTGGTCACATCTTACTTGTGGGAGTAAGATAAAAAATGGCCTTGTGCCTAACTACTAGAGAGGAGTAAATCAGTACTCTGTTACTGGAGGTGCCACAAACCCCATTCCGTTGCATTTAATTATTCAGTTTACCGCACTATGAATCATGCTGTCGAGACCGACTCAAACACAGATCAAACTGAATATGTCTACGCTTATATCAGGCGATTTCTATTCCCATTGTATCCCGCCCGGCCGCCTTAATTTCACCAAACAATTGATCCTTATACTATCATAAACGAGTTTTTTCTACAAGTTGCTACTAAAACTTTCTTTTATTAAATTAGTTTAAATGCACGAAATACTTTGCGAAGAAAGGCGGCAAACTAATGCTATTATGGAACGATAACTTATAACTAAATTATAAATATCTAAATTATAAATATTAGAAAAATTATGATAATTTTAATAAAATTCTACTACAGACTGAAAGGTATTTTCTAAGAAGTCCACCATTGCTTTGGGAGCGCATGCATTCGATTATTCAGCATGTCGAGAATAGATCATGGGGCCATCATCAAATATACTCATCTAAGAGGCGATTGCATCAGGGAGGTCGATCATGAAAACTCGAAATGATAAATGTCCAAGTATCGAACACTGGGGCTCACCTGCATTGATGATATGTATTTAGATATACTGTATCTAGACAATCTAGATGTTTATTTTAGCTCAAAGTGATCTAATTATATGAAATATTCGTCCAGTAATACCGTACACATTGACTTTCCTGAGAAGATACTTATGATAATGCTTTTCAAACAATAACAATAAATCGAGTACGAAATATGACTTACTATTTATTTTTCCTTTTTTACTAAAATCTTACATAACAGCAAGAGTGTTTTAGCTGTTCGTGTGATGTCCGGGTGATAAAAAATCACTATTTGATATTTCGGGAAAAGACATCCCTTTGTCAAAAATAATTAAACCAGAAGAAAAATAAGAAAAATATTT
The DNA here is from genome assembly GCA_963556195.1 of Sepiola atlantica. Classification (NCBI taxonomy): domain Eukaryota; kingdom Metazoa; phylum Mollusca; class Cephalopoda; order Sepiida; family Sepiolidae; genus Sepiola; species Sepiola atlantica. Next base: position 171,312,211 of record OY744517.1, on the reverse strand, counting down.
TTCTTCTCCGACTGTGTAGAGAATACTACAAAACAAAATGGCTGCCAGATATAGACCGCAGCAAAATTATAGCAGTCTCGCAGGAATGTAAATTAAATTAAATTTTATTTTAAGATTATGTTAAATATATTATTTGGTGTTTAGAAATATTTGTGTAATGTTGGTTAAGTGTATGGTGTTCGATAAACTGTTAGTTTTAATAATATATATATATACATATATATATATTTTATTTTAAAAAAATTTTTTTATTAAGCTTATATTTGAATATTTACTTTTATTTCAGTGTGTTTTATCTTCATATGTTTATTTTGTTTATCTTTCTATCGTATTTTAAGAATTTTAATATAAAGTAAAGTAATTAATCTCATATTTTAAATATTCTAGATCTATCAAACTTATCGATTATCATCTATTAAAGAAGTGTTACTAATTGTGGGTTTCGTCAAATTAGTTTAACGAATTAACTTGATATATTTACTATAAGATAAAGGGGAGTAACTCTGGATTTTTATTTATTTATTTTTTTATTTTTTTTTAGGTGGAGATCTGTATAACAATGTTAGTATATATATACAACATATATACAGATACATGCATATATACATATATATATATACATATTTATGTATTATTGTTTGTTTAATTGTCTATCTATATATATTCTTCATTTTCTTTACATATTTTTTTTTATTATTATTATTTACTTTTTTAATTTATTTTATGAATTATTTATTTAATATTTGCATGTTATTTGTATACATTTTATATGTGTTTGGATTAATTAATTAATAATGCTAGGTTATGGGGTGACTTATTCTGGTGGGTTAGAAGAGTATGTTGAATATGGTTTTTGGTTTGTGGTTGAAAGTGTGTTAGAATGGAAGTTCATATGGAGAGGGGCCTATTTGATTGTTTTGGGTGTGTGGTGATTTATTATAGGAGGTAAGTAATGAGTGAAGTGGTGGAAACGGAGTCTGTTAAGTGTTAGATATGGGGGTTGGTTGGTGGATGGAGGGTAGATATTATAGAACGAATGATGAGTGGAGCTCGTGACGCTGATTGACTGAGGGGTTTAATCTGGAGATGAGGATTGATTCTGTGATTCTAAGGTCACCAATGTTTCTGACAGACGCTAAGATGGAGACATGAATATTGCGCTGAGTGTTTGAGCAAATCTCTGGGTGTTTGTGGAAAGAGGATATACGGGTATTCAAGTGCTCCTTTATGCGCAAGTGTAGCGGTCTTGTAGTGTTGCCGATATAAATTTTTTGCATTTATTGCACTGTAGTTTGTAAACACAGTTAGTGCGATGGCACAGACCTGTGTTGGGGATAGGGCAATTGGCCAGGGAGCAGGGTTCGGGTGTGTGGTTAGTATGTTTATTAGATAGATGTTGGCGTAAGGAGGTGCCAGTATGTGTTAGTTGTATGTTAAGGTTTTCCTTATGTATTGCCTTGCGGATGGAGGTGGTGATCTTATCGCTGAAGAAAGGGAGTTTTAAGAAGCATGAGTTAGAGAGGGTGCGGTGTCTACGTGTTTTGGGCTTATTTAGGTGGTCTATGGTGGGACCGGGGTAGCCATTAGTTTGGAGGGTTTGGTGGAAGTTTTTAGTGTGTAATATTTTGTCAGCAGCTGAAGCGCATTTATTTTGTATTCGGGTGATTTCAATATATATATATATATATATATATATATATATATATATATATATAGGTCTTCCCAACTGCTTGAAAAAGAAGATATCTCCCCTCCCTTCCCCGACACCAAATTCTTCCCACTTAAAGGACTCTCCTGTTTTTGGTAGTCATTCGAAACAAAATTACCAACTGAAAAGATCACCTCAAATCCGATGGAGAGATAAGCACCTTCTTTTCCTATTTTTATTCTTTATTCTCTATTTTACTTTCTCTCCATTACTCATCTTTATTTCAATGTGTCTTATATGAATGTACTTAATTCTGTTTGACTTAAATGTGTTAAATTATTGATATATACTGCCTTATGTCTTGTCTATTGATTTTCCCACTGTAGAAATTCTTGAAATCCCATGCTGACCTGTAGTTTTTTTGTTGTTTTATTTTTCATTTATATTATTTATACTTGCTTGCGAGAGGGAAACCTATCTTCAACTTTCTGTTTCCTCTTTTGTATACAAAGAACTTATATCTACATAAGTACATATATATATATATATATATATATATATATATATATATATATATATATATATATATGTAAGTGCATTGTATATGGAGTTTTTTTATTTTTATTTTTTTTACTGTAACCTGCGGGGGATAGGAAATACCCGACTAGTACACGGGCGCAGACTATCTTTACCCCTCTCGGAGTGTTGGACCCGTAAGACCTTGTAAGGCTATCAATCTAAGAGAAGGAAATCTCTGACAAAAAACCTTGTTACCCGCTACTTCCGCTGTGGCAGCAAACCGTTGGGGAGGGAGGCCTCCCTAGTCCTGATCGACAACCTTCCTAGAGCTGGAATCTCGAACAAAATATCCGGTTTGCAAACCTACAATTGCTTAAGGAGTAGATAGGTCCTGCCTATCGCCGGCCCTTGCACTCCTTCTTTGTTTATTAGCCAGGCGCAGAGGTAACAGCACTGGGACGCCTCTAAACACCCAGTGCCTAGCCTTGTTTTCTTACTAGGACAATGAACGCCGTTCTCTTTCTCTCTATTTGGGCAACTTGGGGAAAGTTTTTTTCGTCACTAAGTCTTACATGACCGGTCTGGGTCTCTCTTGTTTCGACAGGTTGAGGGTACAGGTTAGACAGCTTGTCTGGCTGCTGTTTCCGACAGACATTACAGGAGCCCAAACTCTTGGGTAGCGCTAAGAACGACTGCTTCATCATCAGTTGCATAATACCGTGGGTAGTTGTATGTGCCATGTCGCGCATAGAAAGGGAACCTGCAATTATCTCCGGTAGGCTTTCCCGAGGCCATAACCCCCTTGGACCAGTTCGTGACTAATGGACTGTTTGTGTGAGCTTATTAGCACTAAACAAGTACCCACCTTGGCCAACCCACTCTATAATCAAAACAAACATGTCATTACAAAATAATAAAAGAAAACCTAAACCAGACACCCAACAAAAAACACTCTCGCCTCCGCCCTTGAGGCTCTCCTCCACAAATATCCGGGGACTTAGAACCAACATCAACGACGTAGAAACCTTTCTCCTGACAAACTCCCCGGATATCCTAGCTCTAAGTGAAACTAACCTTCAATCCGCAATCTCCTCTCAACACTTTGACATGACTGACTACCTCTCACTCCACCGTAAAGACTCTGACAAACATATGCACGGGCTAGTAGTTTATGTTCGGAACACCCCCCCCTGACTAGAGAACATAGGTTAAAATCAGATGACCAAGAGTACATGTGCTTTAGATTGACTATACATCACAGCGTCAGTTACTTATATTTCTTATACCGTTCCCCGTCGACCCAACACTGTACTCTGCTAAACTCTGTCTCTGAAAGCATAGATAGAGCACTCCTAATTGACTCGAATGCCCAGATACATGTATTAGGGGATTTTAATGCCCACTACCGCGACTGGTTGGGATTCTCCAACCTTACTGACGCGGCCGGCAACTCAACGTATAATTTCTCCTTAGCTCACTCCCTCTCTCAGACTGTCGATTTTCCGACCCGCATCCCCGATCGAGTAGACCAACAAGCCTCACTTCTAGAGCTTTTCTTGACCTCAATGCCCGAGGCTTGTGTGACGAAAACTCATAGCCCACTCGGGAATTCTGATCACATTGTGCTAATGATACATATCACCCTAAAAAGTCGTTCACAAGCTGATGAACCGTTGCTCAAAACAACAAGATACTATAAGCAGGCTGATTTCGAGTCAATCAGAGATCACATCAGTGACGCCCCATGGAGGGAAACCTTCTCACTCCCTGCCGACCAGTGTGCAAACGAATTAACTGAATGGGTCAAAGCAGGCATCGAAGCCTATGTCCCCATGCGAACATTCTTTAGCAAGCCCCACTCTCCCCAATGGTTCACCTCGGAATGTGCAGCTGCCATTTCTAAGAGGCAACAAGCATTCCGTAAATTTGGCCGCCATAAGTCAGCTACTAATAGACATACATTTATAGAGTCAAGAAATAAATGCAAGGCCGTGATAGGTGAAGCGAAGAGAAGGTATAATGAGTTAACAAAAAAACGCATCCAGTCACAGGAACTAGGTACTCGTGATTTCTAGAAATTCTACCATAGTATAGTGAATAATGGACAATCAACTATCAAATCACAATGATGTCGTATGCACGGCCACTGATAAGGCTGAACTACTTTCCCAGCGCTTCGCTTCTAACTCTACCTTAAGCTCAGATAACCACCTCCTCCCCAAATTCCCATTGCGGACCGAAGCCACACTCGATACCCTGGTCATCACCCCATCCCAGGTCAGAGACATCATAAAAAACCTTGACACCTCCAAAAGCTTGTGGGCCTGATCTTATACCAGTAATAGTAATAAAGAAAGGCTCTGCTGAACTGACCCCTCTCCTCTCCAAACTCTACAATAAATGCCTAGCTGAATCTTGCTTCCCCGACAGCTGGAAAATTGCCTCTGTGGTACCAGTCTACAAGAGTTCTGGGAATAGAACCGATCCTCACAACTATCGCCCAATCAGTCTGCTGCCGATCTTTGCTAAAATCTTCGAATCCGTAATCAATCTAGCGATAGTAAGGCACTTAGATAATGCTAAACTTCTATCTGACCGCCAGTATGGATTTAGACAAGCACGATCTACTGCGGACATCCTAACGGTCATCTCTGAACGCATGTATCATACACTTGACCAGGCAGGGGAAGCTAGGGCCGTAGCGCTTGATATATCCAATGCCTTTGACAAGGTATGGCATAAAGGGCTTCTCCTGAAAATACGCTCATACGGTATTACTTGGCAATTACTTGATATAATCAGATCCTTCCTAGACAAAAGAAACATCCAGGTTGTCCTCGATGGCCGTTCATCTAAGCAACATGACATAAATGCTGGTGTACCCCAGGGATCTATCCTTGGACCTCTGTTGTTCCTGATTTATATAAACGATCTTCCTGATGACATAGTGTATGAGATTGGTTTATTTGCTGACGACACCACGCTTTACTCTCGCCATGTTGGCAAAACCGACGCGATCATATCCGAGGCATTGGCTGAACCCTTAGAAAATGACCTCCAGGCTGTAGTGGATTGGGGTCACAAATGGTTGGTAACTTTTAATGCAGCAAAGACAAAGCTCCTTTCCTTCAATAACTACAAAGAACCTCTCCAACCACCGATTGTTATGGCTAACAACACCCTACCTGAGAGTTCATCATTCAAACTCATCGGCCTAACCTTCACAGGTAACATGAATAGGAACAAATACATCGAAGACATTGCCAATGCTGCCGCAAAGAACGTTGGCTCCCTCTACCGTGCTAGTAAACTCCTCTCGCCTGACATTATCCTGTATCTCTACAAAGCCACCATCCGCCCATGCATGGAGTATTGTTGTCACATCTGGGCTAGTGCATCATCTACTAGTCTCTCCCTCCTTGACAAGGTCCAAAAAAGAATCGCCAACCTAATAGGTCCCTCACTGTCAACCAAGCTTCAGTCCCTGTCCCATCGCCGCAATGTAGCATCCTTGTGCTTGTTTTACAAATACTTCAATGTATTATGTTCCGATGAACTGGATACTCTAGTGCCCCCTCGACGTAAATTCACTAGACTAACTCGACAATCAACTAAATCTCATTCATTCACTGTGGAGGTCCCCAGATGTCGGAGAGCCTTCTACTCAAATAGATTCTTTCCTCGTGTTGCTGGCCTCTGGAACTCCCTCCCTGCCCCCTGTTTCCCCGACACCACAGACATGCAGAAGTGTAAAACTAATGTAAAAAGACATCTCGCTGCGCAGATCCCAATCTAGGTTGACTGCCCCCTACTTTCTCTCCTCTTCTTTTTTCTCAGTAGCCCCTTACGTCTACAGTGGCGTCCTGCCTTGTTTGGGCTGAACTATGTTAATATATATATATATATATATATATATATATATATATATATATATATATATATATAAGTATGTATTTATATATATATATATATATGTTCTTTAAATAAGTTATTTTATGACCAAATTCTAATAACACTAGAAACCCATGATAGAAGACAATTAAAAGAGGATATAAAAGATATGATTGCAAATTCAATGGGCAATCATTATCTAAAAGCTCGTGATACTAATGAAATAGTTATTTCAATTTGATTTTACGAAAATGTGATTAGAAATAATACTTTTGCCTCTTTCTACGCATAAATGTCTCATCGAATTTTCCGAATTAATAAATAGATCGCAAACACGTACTTTAACGTATTGGTTTAAATAAGTAATTTCGAATTTTTACGATTTAGATTCCCTTTATAATCAACTATATGAGCAACCTTATTTTGAGATTAATTTTATTTAAAAAATAACTAATTATTTTATACGCTTTCACAATCTATTAAACATATGTTTATGGAAGATGAATATAATGTTATCAAAATATTTCATTTAAATTTGAATAATAGTGGCAACACTTTCTTATGGAAAACATTTAGAAATATGAGTACCAAATTCTTACACATGAATTCTAAATTAAGTTTATTAAAAATACCAGTAAATAGTAAAATGTCACACATAGAATGTCATATTAGAGCCATGTGAAGAAAACAATATAGTTCTATGTGTTGGGAGATATGTGTCCAACGTATTGTTTATTCAAACGAATCGATAAACCATTAACGTTTATTAATTATTGTTCAGAAACTAGAACTAATATCTGGCGTTGGATATTTCACTTGGTGAAATATAAGTGTTATTTCTCGCGTGTAGGTTCTTGGAAGCATCCAAGAACAGCGACGAAAATGATTGTCTGGCAAGGTGAAGTGGGTCCAATATAACAAGACGTGTGAACGAAAAAGAAGAGGAAGTCAGTGAAGTGTTTATAACATGATAAGTTGCCTATTTGGAAAATTTTGAAAATAAGTTGGCAAGGCAGATAAGTAGCTACGAAGCGAGTCCAGGTAAACGTATGAAAATGGTGTCATAAAAATTGGGATGAAAACCGAAATAAGAAGTACGGTGTCAATTTGAAAATCATCACCTAGTTCTGTTCTGCTTATTTGGATTAACACCGGTTAACTTTGTTACTTGAGACGGCAATAAGCTTACATTTCCTTAATATTTATGCACAACAAATTTCAGCTTGCGAAGTTCAAGCTAACAATGCTTGAACCACACTAAGCGACAGATCGGGCAGAGTTAGTGTTCTATGTTTTTTCTCGTAACTACTCTTTACCATTTCGTAATGTATCTGTGATCATTTCGACTATCAATGAATTGCCAGCTAATGTGCACAGTGTCTGTACACACCACAATAACGTAAGTTAGTTTGAAAAGTAGCAAGTCTCTTTACATTTATATTTTTTCATAAGGATACTATCAAATTGAAGAGACTTATTATGTTTAGTTATGCAAGGAGAATATTTCAATGGATTCTCACAGCTTATTTGACCAATAATAAAACAAAATTTTAATAGAGAGTGGTAGTTGTTGTGACCTAACTAGTCACATATATGTCTAACACATCTAGTGTGTGTGTGTGTGTTTGTGCGTCTGGGTCCATTTATACTATAAACATTATATAATTTCTATTATTTAAAAAATAAAACAAAATATTGGTTTGATGAATATAGATATCCGATGCAAACGCAGACCTCACAATACATGATAATTTCTAAATGCACAATATATAGCCTATGAGACCTATTATTTATATAATGAATATCCAAATCTGAGTAGCGGTCCTTGGTGTCGGCATTCATTTGAAAAATCAACTTATTGGAATCAAATAAGACATGAATTTTACGAACACTAAGGACTCGACATCCTTTCACATAGGACTTTATAACAATAATAAATGAGCCCGTTTTATTTATATATATATATATATATATATATATATATATATATATATATATGTGTATATATATATACACGTATATATATATATATATGTGGGTGTATGTGTGTGTGTGTATGTGTGTGTTTGTATGTGTGTGTAGTCGCAAAAACCACCAGTATTTATTTTACTTACACATATGTGTGAAACGTGATAACGTATGTACGAATATTTAATGCTTTGGCGTATTATTGTATAGATTTAAAATATGTTGAAAGGTGATAACGTACGTACGACCATGAAATGATTCGTGTATTAGATTTAAAATGTGATGTGGAAGAGTATGACGTATGTACAAACATGACATGACTTGGCGTATTATTTGATAGACTTTAAATGTGTGTGAAAGTGGAAAACGTACGCACGAACATGAAATGCCTTACTGTATTATTAGATAGATTTTAAATTTGTGTGAAAAATGATAAAGTATAAACGAATATGAAATTCCTTGCTGTATCATTAGATACATTTTAGATGTGGGTGAACGATGATAACGTACATACGCATATGAAATGCTTTCGTGCACCTAAGAAATTAAAGATGCCTCCAGAGCACTACTAACACCAGACTTACCGAGTATCTTAACCCCCTCCATTTGACGAGAAATGAGATTAATAAACGTTAAATAATTTTTTTTAAAAATATTTCCGAAGTAATGACACATCCTTTTAACATGATTACATAATTGCATGGACATTTGATGAAAGATAACTGACAAAATCGACCTTCTGACGAAATCTTCCTAATAGCCCCCTTAGGGTTGCATGTAGGGATTCAGGAATATTTCTATGACTTTTCCCGGTTAATTTTACATAAGACTAGACTGTTAGATTTTATCTAGATTATGTAAGCTTTTTTTCTATAGATCACACATATACATTGAGTTGTATATATATATATACATATATATATATATATATATATATAGAGAGAGAGAGAGAGAGAGAGAGTGAGATAATATTATTGTATAGAAATAATATTATATATTATTATTATTATCATTATTATTATAATTATTATTATTATTATTAGTAGTAGTAGTAGTAGTAGTAGTAGTAGTAGTAGTAGTAGTAGTATAAATAAACTTATTTTGTTCTATTATTTACATACGTGTCTGTGGGGTATACAACATAGATTAGAAATGCATAGATACCTAAAGGACGGAGGAGTTGATGACTTTTCTGATTGATTATGAGTAACGGCTAATTAAAACATGATTTATTTCCAAACAAAACTGAATCACGGAAGTAAGATATATATTAGAATGCGTGTAGTCATATTAAAATATACAGGGAAAAGCCTTAGGAAAATAAACCATGACAAACTCACAGTTTATCATAATGAGAGAATGTGTGTATGTATGAATATGTGTGATGTGTGCATTTGTGTGTGATTTATTCATACAGAAAGTAGCAACCCATCTGCACGAAGGAATATTGATAGGTTTAAATTAAGGTATGTGCGATTCCTTTCCAAAAGGTGCTATTTGCGAGCTATGTAATCTGCAAGGTTGTTTATGCCAAAAGGAGCTTTCACACGATCCATTAATTTTTGTATATATATTTCTTTATTGGTTTCGTGGTGTGAGTATTTCTTTCTGGTTTTGTGGGTTCATGTTTTTTTAAAACTGTTTCTGTTGCTTGTCTACGCAGTGTGAATCGCTCTTTCCTTTGAATTATCTTGCTTGTGGCTCTGCGCATTTTTTCTATCCGCATTCGTCTTTTATGAATTCTTTTAAGCTTTTATTTTCGCTTTCACTTGGGTAATTTTGAACGATATTCCCCTCGGTAAAACATTTTTTAGTGTGCTTTTATTTTTGTCCTCCTCTTTCACACTTGTGAGCTCCCCTCCTTTTTGTCACCATCTTCCGCCTAATCTCGCCTTACGTCTGCGGACAAAGTGAGAACAATTTCTAACGTGATGCGAAACAGATGCATGAAACATGCAAGAAGAGAAATGCGAAAAGAAAAAGCAAACGGAATGCAAAAATGCCTTTATGAAACAGTAAACAATCTCCTCCTAAACGCCGCCGAATATGTTTCTTTCTAAACAGTAAACGTTCGAGGAAAACAATTGCGATTTCAATGTTGTTTACCTTAGAAATGAAAAACAATACATTCATCTATTATTATACTAAAACTGATATTATCAATTTTTTCTCCTTTAAGCCTTCTTCCTATATATTATCATCAGAAAAATAAGTATTAAAATACTCCTTGGTATTGAGATTAAGTTATCTTTGATCGATTTTCATTATTATAATCAGCCGTCAATTGCAATTTATTTCTGTTTATTACCGTTACAATTTCTAATTCTATGTCGTTCAACCCAATCTCTAAATTTATTCAGTTTATATTAATCTCGATTCCGTGACTCTCTCTCTCTCTCTCTCTCTGTCTCTCTCTCTCTCTCTCTAAAACTGTTTATTCAAAAGTACAATGCAATGACACAAACTATAACAGAGAAGATTGAAATGGTCCATTATGGAAGATAATAAGAAATAGTTAGACACCAACAGAAAGGGAAAGAAAAAGACATAGAGAAAGATATATCGAACAGAAAAACTAATTTTTGATTTAATCTTTTAAACATTAACATTAAACTGCCTTTGCAAACTAACTTTTATCATTCCAGCAAGGATAATTATTGTCATTGTTGTGGGAACCTAAGGATGTTTTCTTTGGTCAGATTCATCTTTGTGGGGGGTGAGATATGGTTTTATTTGGTCCTAGATGCTCATCTTCCAAGGTATTTCCTTCGGGAAAGAGGTTGATTTGAGCCTCTAGACTGGAAGCTTCTATCGGGAAATTCTGAAAGTTCCGTTCAAGCTTATATTGGTATTCTTACAGATTGCACCGTTAGTTGAGCTGAATTTCCTCATATAAGACTGGACTTGCTGCCGCGAGAGACATGTGAATAAGTTTTTTTCATCACTTCTGTTCATATAAGTCGGCGAATCATTGGCACATACATATTCTAAGTTATCGTTCGCAAGTTATTGACTCTTTTCTCTGAATAAGTTATGGTTACGTTTAATCTGTTCAGGTCATCTTTGCATCTATTATCTACTCTTCCAAAAGAGTGTGTTTTATTTCTGGTCGCCTTTTTTCTCAAACAAAGCCACTTAAACACAAGGGATTATCTAACTAATCACATTCGAACAAGTATATAAATACAAACACACAAATACACACATACATATATATATATATATATATATACATATATATATATATATATATATATATATATATATATATATATATATATATATATATAAAGTAAAAATAAAATAACACGAGATCACATAATCACTGGTTCAGTAATTCATTATAACCCTCCTGTATGGTCAAGCATCCAAGTGAGGTGATTACATTTTCGAAAATATGTGAAAAGAGAAATTCAAACACCGATTCAATAGAGAGAGCGACAACATATCTAATGCATATCTTGAGAGAGGGGGAAATTAGCTATTTTAACGTACATCAAGGAGGAGTAGAGTGAAAATATATTTAATATATATATATTTAGAGAGGGGGATTACACGATTAAAAACGGAAGGCAATACAGTGAGGGGAAAGAGACCAGTATATATAGAGAGAAAGGGGGAAATTGTAAGATTTACTACGAACGGTGTGCGTGCTCTGTTTATTACATTGAAGTCTCATACCTAGATTTCCTTCTGGAATGTATTTCACTGTCACACACTATATATATATATATTCGATGTTATCATTATTAACATAATCATCGCTATCATTTTTATTAAGCTATTAAAGTTATAAAACCCACGTCTTACTATAAATTTATAAACCACATCCTTATGTATACAGTTATTATCTAAAATACTTGTTCTTATCAATACTACTACGGACATTAATTTGTAGTGCGAGGATATTATTATCATTTTGTTTTATTTCATTGATTCCCCTACGATTGGAAGCGATTGCACATTGATTCAGATTAGGTACAGTTTAATATTGCAATAAAATATTTGGTGATAAAAACTTTACCTGGATTACTATATATATATATATATATATATATATATATATATATATATATATATATATATATATATATTTATATATATTTATTTATATTTATATATATATTTATATTTATATATATACATATATATAGAATATATATATAGAGAGAGATAGATAGATAGATATATAGATAGATAGATAATTAGATAGAGAGAGATAGAGAGAGAGAAAGAGAGATAGAGATAAGGGGAGAGAGAGAGGGGAGATATTACAGAGTATGTATTACATATTAAAGAACATTCTTAAAGACAATGTATGCAAATAAAGTCGGATTGAAACTAGAGTTGTGTTTAATCTTTTAGATGAGACACGCTTTAGCAATATCACCACGGGGAGATGGTAGATTAATTAACGCTTTCTGTTACTATAAAACAATTGATAAGAGTATACATTATTTTGCTTATTCAAACTACGGTTCTCATCTCAGAAGCTATCCTTACAACGTGTTAGCCGATGTTATCTATGACATTCTCTCGGTGCGTATTGTCGAACTTGGCAGTGTTTATATCGAACTCGGGAATCTGTACGCAATTCTTAACGAGACCCTTTATTTAATTCACGTGGCTAGTGTATTCTCATCCCCGCAGCCATGATCGGGTAGTTTCTTAAGTTATTTGTAACACTATTCTTTGTATAATTCGCACTGGGGATGTAACCTTCAACCGCTAGAAACTGTCACTTAGAACGTATTATTACTTATAAAGTTTGTTCTTGCGTCACGGGTCCTTGTATACCCGTCGAACAACGGATAAAAGTAACAGTCTACTTAGGAGGAAAAGGTTCAATCCTCAACGTTTCTTAATAATTCAGTGGGTTTTTTTTTATGTGTATCGTGCTTTTTATCGTGTCAGTACGCTTTTGATTCAAACCCATTCTTGTTGTTTTTTAGGAGTCCCATGCAACCACTGGTAGTAAATAATATGTTTCGTCTCACATCTCCCTAAACTCGCTGACAAACTCCATGTATGTGCTTAAATATCATGCCTTCGTTTCCTTGACCTGTGACCTATTAAGATGGTGAGATCGATCATTTAAAACTTTATATTCCTTCTAGTTGACTGTTATTATGTCCAGTAGATTTTGTTGTTTAGTTTAACAGTTTGTATGTCAATATTTCAGACGATGCGATGCCTTTCCTTTTCGAGTACTGTTTCCGGTTTGTGCCTGGATAATTTCTTTGCAAATGGCATACTTTTCGGACCAAATAAGCTTTCTCTTATATTCGCTTTGTGCGTTAATGTATGATGCCATTCAGTAGTTCATCGCTTTGTCCATCTACAGTTTTAGCAGCTGTCAGTAGATATGTTTCCCTGTTCCGGTATCCTTTCCTTATATGTGTCTATGTGCTTTTGTGCGTTATTTCGTTGGTCAGTTTCATAGAACACCCATATAGTTGATTCTCTTATTTACATAAGTCGCCTTTTTGTGTTCAGTTTCGCTTAAGTCTCTATTTTTTATCTTGTCAGTGATTTCGGCGGCAGAAGCAGCCTTTGTACATTTTGTGTCATGTACTTCTCTTACTATCTCATCGCATCGTCCACCCTGTCTTAAATACTTGTAAGTTTTCTAATCCTTTTTTCTTATTTGCAGTAAGTCGGTCCTAGATAAAGATTCAATTTGTGTTTATTAATAATACCAACTGCTTTTTTAAAGAGTTTAAAATCATCTCTATAGATAACATAGTTAATGATTCTCTCCGTGTATCTATATTTTTATCCAGCATTACACATCCGAAGTGTGTTATTGAATGGAATTATGCCCATAAAAACACTAATTAAATTAGAGTGTATGCCCGCCTCTATGTGATCTTCTTCCTATATTTATTCTTCTAATTGTTCTTATTATTATTTGTACACACTAAGAGTTCTCACACCAGTCATAATCAGTGATTGCTCACCGACTACAATCAGTTATATTCCCTGAAGTTTCAGTTACAACGATCCTTCCCAGAGTTCCAGTATTCTTCAACTCTTTTGGATAACCACCGCAAATAACCTCGCGGTATCGTAACTACCGCTTACCATTGATTTCTCGCTGGTAAGTACCATTAGTATTTTCTGGGATTTGGCTTGCAATAGGTCTCCCCAAGGTCCCAGCATTCTCCGCAGTCTTCCAGTGACCCTCCTCGGTCTTCCCACCATCCTTTACCATCTACAAATATTTTGTGTGGTGTCAGCCTAGGCCATCACCATTTTTCAGGGGAGAGAAGGAGGAATGGGAAGAGCGGGGAAGGAGATCTTATGGTGTTTCTTGCAATTTCTTTTCATTGTGTGGTGTCAGCTGAGGGCTGTGTAATTATTGGGGGGAGGGCGTATTAAGTGATATTTCTTGCAGTTTATGTATCCTTCGTTCGTTATGTGGCGTTGTTCGTGTCGTTTTTTTTTTTCTAACTGTTGTAAATTCCATGTGACTGGTTACCCTTCGTAGTTTATGCGGATTGGTTTCCGCATTCGATAATTGTCCTTAAGATTGTAGCTTTTTTGATGATTGACGTCTTTTGTATGGTTCCAATGATCCCTTTGATTTCAATTTCTCCCAGTTTTTTATTCAGGTTTTTTAGGATTGTTCCTAGTGCTCCTACGATTATTGGTATTATACTGACTTTTTCACGCTCAATATCCCTTTTAGTTCCGTGGCTTATTCTGTGTATTTTCTTCGTTTTTCCGTCTTTTGATCTTTACTCTCTGGTCTGATTGTGCGGTGAAGTCTACGATTTTGTAAGATGGTTTCTTCTTGTCGATTAATATAACATCCGGTCTCTTTGCTCGTATGAGTTTGTCTGTGTTTTTCGTTTTCCAGTACTGTGCCCTGCTTATCTTTGTACCATTTGTCTGCTTTCCTCATACAGTCATGTATGTTTTTGTATTCTTTTTTTGGCTAGTTTTCTACATTCACTTATCATATGCTTTACTGTTTTGTCTCTTTGTCCACACACTATGCATTTACTGTTTTCCTGGGTGTTATCTAGTTTAGCTTTAATGTAGTTTGTCATAATCGCATTGGTATGTGCAGCCATCAGTAAGCGTTCCGTTTTTTTTTGTTTAAGTATCCTTTTCTTAGCGATGCCAAGCTATTTGCGTTGGTTTCTTTTATTGTCAGTCTTCTGAAGCATCGATGTATTTTTCTTTCTACCCACTGTTTTTTTCTTGTCGATTTGTTTCTAGTTTCAGTGTATAGAGTTGCTCGTTGGAATGATGTCTCCTTCTGTTGCGATCAGCTTTTCCGTGTTCTGAGTAATGCATTTCCCCAGCTTTTTTTTTTGGTCTTCGACACAATCTTCTATACTTACCAGTCCCCTTCTTCCTTCGTTTCTTTTCATGTAAAGTCTGTCCGTATCGACTTTTGTCTGTAGTGCGTTTTGCATGCTCATTAATGTTCTAGTCCTGTGGTCAAGGTGCCTGAGTTCTTCTTTAGTCCAGCCTATGAATGGCCCAGAGTATCTTATTAGTGAAACTGCCTAGGTGTTTATTCCTTTAATTAGATTTCCGCTATATAATTTTGTTTCTAAGAGCTTTCTTGTTCTTCTCAGATATTATTCTCCAATTTTCTATTTCATTCCTGTTGATTTTATAGTGTCTGCTTCCAAAACTCTCAAATATTTATAGCTGTCTTTTTTGCCTATCGCGCTCATCTACTCTTGCTTGGGTAGTTCCATGCTCCCAGTCGTCTCCAGCTTTTCTTTTTTTAATCTCTAGCAATACACACTTTAGTCTGTTTTGAGTCAAAATTATTATTATTATTAGTAGTAGTAGTAGTAGTAGTAGTAGTAGTAGTAGTAGTAGTAGTATTTACCCACTAGGAATTATAACAGAAGTCATCATCCGTGATCACTGAGAATGTAGATTTACTTTCGGCAGCCTCGTAAGTCTTGCTTCCCTTCATTTTGTCCTTGCGTCATCACATTCCATAAGCGAGGTGTTAAACAAAGGGGGATAATTATGTTTTCTGGGTCGGAATCCATCCATCTAACACTTACATTTTGTTTGTTTTTGACCTTGAAGTGTATTTGTTTAGGTTGTTACATCAAGTGGCATCATGCTTTGTCTGTAGCGATTGCCATAAAAAGAAGGTGGTGCTTTCAGGGGTCTTAGTGATAACAAGTTTCCGCAGATGTTCAATAATTACGCTCCGTTATAGAAAATTACTTTCCTTTCTAATAACTGTCTTTATTTACTTGCCTTCCTTACCAAAACTAATTTAGATATAAGGTTGAGTTTAAATTTAAAGAAAATCCAGCTCCCCAAAACAGGCCAGCTAATAAAGGACATAAATAGCAATTGGCTCAGCCGAGAATGATTTCTCCTTCACTTACCGAGGATATGAAAAGAGTAAAGGTAACATCAGAACAGATACGCAACTTTGATCCAACAGTCGTCTACCAATGTATTATCATTATTAACGAGTGGGATTTGAGTGACAATAACTCATACCTATTATATTTATAGAATTCACTGCAGACAAAGGAATAAAGACAATTGATGCAAATAGCTAAAAGGAACCGAGGATGATAAAGTTGCATGATATCAAAAAGAGAGAGGAAGGAAGAATCACTTCAAAACAAGAAGTGCCAAATTCAAAGACAAAATAATGGAACCTAAATGCGAAACATTAGCATGGCAATAACAGATCAAACCATTCATGCCGTAAATACATCAACGGACACACATCGAAGCGCAACATACTACTTTAGAATACCTAGGCATTTAGCGAGTGCTGATGGAGTAGGCTCCCCATAAGCTGCCTCAGAGTTCTGTCGCCTGTACTACCACTCGCAAGATGCTGACCAGAATAACACTATAACCCCTACAAATACTTTTGTTATATTCTAGTTATCAACAAACTACGTCTAAAAGAGACGCCAACAAGAGTGTTCAGTCCCATGGAATCCAAACAGACTAACCAAAAAATAAGCTCATGAAGATCCCAATAAGAAAGAAAGACGTTACAAAGCTGGATGAAAAAAGTCTACACTTAATTGTGTTACTCTCTGTATACTTCGAGTGGTGGTCAAAGTTAACCCTTAAATTGTTGCTCTTTCCATAGTCTCAAACTCTTTTTTACAATTTTCTGTGGCACCAACTTATTTTAGTACCCTTTTACTGTTTATTGTTATCCATTTCTTACAAAGAGTAGTAATAGGAGTCATTACCAGTAATTGTTCACATGCAAAGGCAGGTGTAGTTTTTTGGAGTTCGAATGACAAGAAGTGCCCCCAGATATTCTGTGCTCTCGTTTCTTCCCAATACCGTTGTGAATTGCTGTACGTCTTCGCAACAACCGTTTACTATTCAGTTATCGTTAATAACAGCCGTTGGATTTGTCTGTAATATGAGTGACAATAAATCTAAGCATTCTAACGTTTTCCGTAATTTTTCAGTGAATTTCTAATTGATGCTTTCCCTCCTCGGTCTTTCTACCCTTATATATTTTACGAAAATTGTCTACCTCACCACATGGTGTTGGTGCCACCGCGTTTTTTTAAAGTAGCAATGTGTCAGATGCTGAGATATTGCTCATATATATATATATATATATATATATATATTTATGTGTATATATATATATATATATATTTATGTGTGTATATATATATATATATATATATATATATATATATTTGTATGTATATATAGATTTATTTATTGGCGCATGCCTATTACGGCGTATAGCTAAACAGGCGCGTCCATGTCCTACTTTTGTGCACGCAAAAAAATAATTTGTAGATTAATGACCAAATCTGTATACAATAAATTGGTTTATAAATTAATTAATTAATAAAAAATAATCTATATATACAATTGATGACCTGCACGATATAGGGCGAATTAAAAAAAGAAAAATGCGCTTATTTTCATATGCTGAAGTAAAAACAACAACAAAAAAACGCCCAGGGGAGCAAAAAATTAGAACGCACCGTAAAGACACCGGTTGCTATCGCCAAAACAAAAACAATAACAAATAATCTTCGTTTATATATATATATATATATATATATATATATATATATATATATATATATATATATATATATATATATATATATATATATATATATATATGTATATATATATATATAGGTAGTGTCAGTTTGCTTTAATATATTGTATTATCGTTTTTACCTAGACCGCTAGTGTAAGGCTATCTCATGTGTATACATGTGCAAAGTGGTGCTCTATAAATTATGTATTTAAAACTTATTATGAAATATGAAGATAAACGCGCAATAAGATGATGAAAATAGCACGCATATTACAAGTACATTTTGCAACTAATAATAAACAGGACCGTATTGTATTACGAACACACCCATTGAACACTTGCATAAATACACCAGACAAAGAAATGCAAAAGATTGTACGATTAATGATATTTTTACCACATATACCGCTAAAATACGTTTGCGAACAAGCAAAAGTCAATGAAGGCAGAGTTATCTCAAAGACTATAGGAGTAATAACAACATGTTATAAAACTATGAATAATTTGAACGAACGAGATTATTCGAACAAGAGTTTGCGTTGTTTCTGGTACACAGTGAATCTAGACGATAATAACTATCTATATTGTTCTGAAGGATATCTTATATCCTCATGTGTAAACAGTACTTTATCAGTGTACCAAATAGTAGGGTCAGTGTAGGTAAATGCCGGGAAAACTGAGGAAATGTGTAAAGCCATGTTTTAGTCGTAAATGTCAATATTTTATTGCTAATAACGTTGTGACAAAGGTTTCGGTCAGATCGATCACAGTTTAAGTGATGTTAAGCGTGTTTATTGCTCGGTTGGCTATTTGGAAATACTAAAAACTTTTACAAAACACTCCGTCAATGTGTATAGCTAAAGTACCGACCTTGCTGGATTGTATAACCTACGACAGACTAGCGTTCTGTCACTAGGATAATTCAGGCCAACTGGTCTTCTTAACGCTATAAAAGAGCTATTGAGAAAAAAACAAATACCTTATAGTATGAACGATCATGTGATTTTCAGTAATGGGCAGTCGTAACATTAAGATCGATCTTAGCATTCATTAAGCACATGTGGGTTTGCAGCTAAAATTCAGACACTGTTTCGACTAGAAATGAAAAGCAATATAATCGCTATAATGTCCGCTAGTCAGCGTGTTCTTTTTAACAGATAAAATTCTCCCATTAAAGTCATACATTTTCCGACTGTCAAACACACGAACAATAAACGTTATTTGCATTCAAAATACATTTAAGCAGTCCAACTATTTTTCTTTACTTTTTTTCTTTATTTATATGTTTTTCTGTGTATTATTTTAATTAATAAAACTAATGGTTGGCATTATGAAATTTAGGAGTTGAAATAGCTAGAAATGCATCTTCCGATTTCTATATATATACACATTTTGCTATTAATGAGACTTCATGAAACATTAAACATGCATTTGTTGATAAAGAACATATCTTGCAAATATAATATATATATATATGTTTATATATATATATATATGTATATAAATATATATATATATATATATATATATATATATATATATATATATATATATATATATATATATATATATATATATATATAGTATGTTTTTGAAAGCAATGCAAATTCCGGGTAAGATGTGAGCTGGAAGGAACAAAAATAATGAGTCGAATTCGAAATGTGACTTACTATTTATTTTTTCTTAAAATCTTACATAAAAGCAAGAGTGATGATAGCTGTTTATGTGATGTCCGGATTATTATAAAAATCATTAATTTTATATTTCTGGAAAAGAACCTTCCCGACTGTGCAGAGAATCTGACAAAACAATGGTTGTTTTGTCAGATTCTCTCTCTCTATATATATATACTATTAGAATATATTAGATAAATGTATTATTTTTATATACTGCTTTGGTATTTTCTGCACAACAGTCCCTTTAACGTATTCGTGTGGGCTGTTATAAATTATAATAGCGACTCCTAGATTTTATGAAAAATAAAGGTAGACATTTTTATGTTATTTTGTTGGTGTATTTATGATTCTTGTTTTTACAACTTCATACCACAGTCTAATAAAGTTTAACTAGTTACAACAAGTATTTATAACGCTCTATTAATCCCGACGAATATAATTGTCAATATTTAGGATGTGTTAATTTGGAGTACTTTAAGTATTTTATCTTCATATTACTATTTAAGTTTTTGGATAGGAAAATGCTACTGATGACATTTAACAGAGCGCTTGTGACAGCACATATCTCTTACGCTCAATGAAACTATCGTTCAGATATATATATATATATATATATATATATATATATATATATATATATATATATATATATATAACATAATATGAAATAAAATTATAAAATAAGGTGCGAATCAAATTTTATTAGAATTCAATGTTCAGGCAAAGAAAATTCTTTGAAAAGTCATGAGTTAAGGACTTTAAGGTACTTTGCCTGAATATTGAATTCGAATAAAACTTGATTCGCACCTTATTTTATTATTTCATTTCATATTATGCTATTAATGCTTTATCCAGTATATTGAGCTTCAGTTTTATCCGGATGTTTTCACTAATTATAAGATATTAGTTGCGGTTTTCATGTTGGCAGACGACGGACTGATAGCGTTTATTTATGCTTACCCGATTCGCACACATTCGAATGTATTCTTGTATGTTAAATCGGAGAATATTTAAGTGTACCTACTAATATTTATTTTTAAGACACACACAGCTGTCAAATTGAATTCATGAAAGTGAAATCAAATGATATTTGGTCATTTTATTATTACTTTAGTGGTCACTTCAACAGCGAGTTCAAGTAACAACAAGCTTTTGATACGCCACAGCATACTCACCGCAATATATATGTGTTTTGGCTCCTAGGCTACGATGACCGAAATGTTACTCTGTCAATAGTTATGTACCCACAGCACGCGCTATTTTGAAAATGTCTCAAAACTTTGGAGTTGACGGACACTTGGGTGACCCAAACAAGAAATACTCGGCGTGAAAAATAAAAATTATATTTTGGAATACAGTTCTATATGAATAAATTACACTACAACAGTCACCCCAAAATACGAATACGCCAAAGAAACAAACAAACACGCAACATCCGTAATCATCAATTAATATATATTTAAATAATACTAAGTTACAATTTAGGCGCGCACATACATATAGACAGCGAACGTAAACTCGGTACTTTCAACCAAAAATGGACACTTGAAAGAATTCACCGAACAAGGAAAACTGTGATAGTCGGATTTCATAATTCAGACTGTCTTCATTTCGTGAGTCGGCGAAGACTTGGAGTGGATTGTAAGTTCCTTTCTCAAACAGAAGAGGTCTTCTCATGTCAATGAAACCATGTCATGTTTATTTGTAAATAAATAATTTTCATTTTAGCTCTGGCATTCTTACGATCGAGCACGTTATTTATTTATTAAAATCCAGACGCACTATATATATATATATATATATATATATATATATATATATATATATATATATATATATATATATATATATATAAATATTTGTTATTGTTTATTATCTATGTACGTATACGTTTCGTCCTTTTTCAATCGGGACTCATCAGCATAGAGATTCGAAAACCCAGACCTCAAGTATTTTTCAACTCCAGTCCGACGTCGCTAATCGCTGGGCCAATTGTAAACAGCGAATAAACTATGATAATTTTAACACTTTAACGGCGGCTTTGACGTCGAGGCATTCTACTTCTATTAAGGGAAGGAATGATGCATTATAAGCAAGTGACGTCATATATATATAAATAAATATATATATATATATAAATATATATATAAATATATATATATAAATATATATATAAATAGATATATATATATATATATATATATATATAAATATATATATATATATATATATATATATATATATATATATATATATATATATATATATATATATATATATATATATCATGCTTTCGTCCGGGAAAGAAAAGGAGTTGAAGAATCTGACGGGTGGCAATTCTTGGTAGTGGAACTTTGCTCTTTTTGTCATGTTTTGTTCAGTATTGGGGATTTGAAGACAATTTCCTGTTAGAGGGTTTATTTTCTTGTCTTCAATTGGTAATATATTTCTCTCAACTCGAGCTATCTAAAGAGTTGGTTATTTTAAAGAGAATTTTCACTTTACATGACGATAGGATTTTGCTATAATACCAGACTATTTAAAAATGTTGTGCTATTGGTCAGCAAATAAACACCTTCAATATAGTAATATCCAGTAAAACCACAATATTGGGGCGTAACCTATTAAGAGACATTTAAATTTTAGAAGCTAATCATCTGAAGTAGAGCGATGTACACATTGGCACAGTCAAAACATCACAAAAGTCATTAATTAAACTTTTTGGACATAATTAATTGAACGATTCAGCTACACAAATTAGTTTATATTCGTGTTTGGTTTGGTGTGTTAGTTCAAGAAAGACAGTTAAAAATAATACAGTCAACACAAATTAGTTTCACCTTGGACTTTGAAAATCGTAAATAAAATGACTTTTTCCAAATTTATTGTTTTTTTAGTCTTACCTATGTGAGATTATCGATATTGTGCAAATGATATACCTATCGCCGTTTTATCAAGCTAATATCGCTTATCCACATCTGACACTAGTCATCAAATCCGTTAAAAAGATTTTAGCACTAGTAAAAAATTATATCATCGTTTAGCATGTATGTTCGCATGAAGATAAGAAGGATTAATGATTTATTTTTGTTACTAGTATTACTAATGTGATTGTTGTAATAAATCACCGAATACTTTGTTATTGTTCGTTTACTAACCTACATTAAAATAATTCGAAAAACAGTTGTTTTTGTTTACTTATATCACCTAAGTTATTTTGTTGACTGATTCTATCGTCTTCTTGAATATATACCCAAGATATTGAACAAGCGACACAACGCGTATTGTTATATTAGAGAATTAATATTTTCCTATTTCACTCACTAGAAGTTCTTGCACCAGTCATTTTCAGTGATCGCTTATTAGCAGTCACAGGAGCTGTTCTCTGACGTCTGACAACAAGTCTACCTGCATTTTCAGTACGCTTCGATCCTTTTGATAGATGTGACACGTTACCTTCTTCCAACTGTTGCTTACCATTGATTCCCTGTAACTAACAGGTGTTGGCTTATTCTGTAATTTTAGAAGCACGAAGCTTCCTAATGAATCTAGTAATATTCGTGCCTGTCCTATCTAAGTATACATAGTGATCTCCTTCCTCGGTCTGTTCATCCTCCTGGACACTTCACGACCATTTCTTGTGGTACCAACCTACGCTAATGTCATACGCTTTTCGTGACAGGGGGTATGTTACTATCATTGTTATTATATATATGATTATTACAATTTTCCGCGATGTCTTCAAGATATTTTAATGTTAAACTTTTAGCGGATTGATCTCCTGTTGTTTTAGGAACACATATTTATATACGCTCGTATTACTTGTAAACATATAAAGATTTAATGGTGTACACAGTAGTCACGAATAACAATACACAATATAGGAATTTACGAAGTGCGTATGAAAAACAATTTGTTGATATTTCCAAAATGCTGTACTTCTCATGGATCTTTTCTCAACAGGATTGTCTCCCCTTCATTTAAAAGTATATCGAGTTAGACACACGGTCTAGTTTTAAGGTTAGAAAAACCTCGCTCTATAACAAAGACACACTAGATTTACATAAATAACAATTACTTCAGTCTAGAAGCATTTCTCCTTTTCTGTCCGAAGACAAGAAAGATGAAGTGCAGCATAATAACAGACACAACACGTTAGTCCAATACTCAATCATAGTATATATGTTATTTCATCAGTTAAGCTATCACAATCAACATTTAACATTGCCCCGGAAGAGGTGAGAAATACTTGGAATGATTAATTTCAAAACTGTTATTAATCGGTGTATCTATGATCATATGGATTTGTTGTTTCCAATGGCAAAATATTTAAAGAGGTGTCAGTATCTTCTTAAAGTAGATGTTTTAGTTAAAAATAAGGTTGACCAGAAGTAAACATGTATATCTCTGTTCGTTTAAGATAATTAGTGTGTACTCAATTTCTTCGTTAACCTATCAACATTTCAAGTAATCTTAAAGATTGCTTGATGTGATGAGCAGAGTAAATCTCCCCAACATAAACGAAAGATATTGCCTGTACCGTGAATGGAAGCATGGAAAGGAAATGTGCATAGCGTCCAGGTTAACTGATGAAAAGAAAAGAGTTGAGAATGTAAATGGAAAGCGGCAAGAACGACGGTTAAATTGTTAGACGATTGTCTTGGATTGCTTTCGTACAAGCTATTTCGTCATGATAGCCGTAATAAAGGGAGTGACGGTAGCGACAATGATGACAACAACGATAGCGAAGATCAACAGGTCTAGATAGAACCACCTAAAAAGCGACTGAATAAGCTGTACGACGTCTCCGAAGGTGCCACAGACGATGGTGGCCGCCTCGCAGCTGCTGTGTGAAGGATGATGAGAACAAAGTAGAATGTATTACTCAGAGCAGATCCACTCGACACAAACAACAAAAACATCTTGTGTCGTGAATGAAGGCTTGGAAGGGAACTTTCCATAGCGTCCAATTGAGCTGATCAAAAGAAAGGAGTTGAGAATGAAAATTGAACGAACTGAAGAGCGGCAGAAACGACGGTTTATTGTACCGTATTGTTCCTGATTTTTTGTATTGCTTTCTCATACTTCAATAGACACACAAACAAATCGGCAAATCTTTCTCCTTTTTAATAGCTTCAAAATAAAGGTGTAAAAACGTCTTTGGAAATCACTAAATTACCTGTAATCGCTTTGATTGTTTTTTAAAACTTACTTTTAAAGACATTTCGTAAGCGATATAATTACGAGGTACAATATCCATTATAAATGATTTGCTGGACACGATTATGTGGAGCCAAGTTGTTAGTTTATCCGTAAACAGCAGAACCATCGGGTGAAAACATTTCTGCAGATTATTACGGCGTAAATGTTTATTCCGTTTTATTCCAAGTCTAGCGGAAGCTGGTTGCCGATTGAAATGTACCCGGACGTATTAACATCATCTTCTTGAATAGAGAAGCGAATTTGATTGGTCAATATGTCAGTCAGAACACTTAATGTCAGTTATTGTCGAAATTTATGAGTAAAGATATTCTTTATTTATGGTCGCCGGTTCTTTTATTCCACGACGTTGGCTAACACATTCAATATTGATGATTTGCCAATCGAGATTTGGCAGCTGCTGTATGAAATAGTTTTTTTATATGCTGTCTTTGATGGAAAAGTATTTCTCATTATTAGCATTTGTTTTTTTGAATTACTTCTTAGTTTTGTTGTAGACGGCATTCATGCAAACTAAGTTCTTCTGCTCTGCCGACAAGGGAATTGTGTAAATAAAATGGTTCACTTACATATACGTCATCATTATGTTCTATTGTATATTATGGTATATAATATAGATTACATCATGATGTTTACAAGGAGACAATCGTAAACATTGTTTTCGTTACAAAACCACGCAGGAACATATTATAACATCTTAAACATATTTTGATTGTGTAGAAATAAATAGTTTAAGTAGTTTCGTTTTCATAAATCTTGTTATCAATGAATTATTTTACTTCAAAAGAAATTCAGAAAAAACATAAATAATTTGAAAGAGAAATAGAAAAAAATATACAGAAGGAACATGACACGAATAAACTTGAAACTACTAGAAATCCTATAATCTGACACTCATCAAACGAAAAAAAAGTGGTGGTACCAGTCTTACAACTACGTAAAATAGCTGTAAACACAAATCAGACTTCTACTGTAAGTAATAATATAATTAATGAAAAAGTAAAAATGCAATTGATCAAATAAAATTGCAAGATCACGTTGTTCTTAGCAAATAACTTGCCCGCACTTAGCTAAAGTAAATGTGTGTGTCAACCAGCATGTCGCAACTTTGTTTCCCAGCGTTGTTCTTTTGTTGGCATTCTTGCAGTAGGGATCCCGTAATGGTTGCCAACATTATTAAGTGTAAGTGATACTATGGAACCGAGAGGATTCGAACTTAGAACACCCAGGTCGTCAGCCTGTGTTGTTAACCACTTGACCGTCGTCAGTTACTAATTGACGTAGATAATCTCTTTATCCATCAGTGGTTTGGTAGTATGCGTTTTAAGGTTAGAGCAAAGGGATGTATCATTGCTTCATAAATGCTACATTTGTTAACGACAAATTATCAAACAAACATACAAAAAATAGTGTAAATCCAAAATACATATTCTATAATTAATTGAGCATTTTCTATCAGATTACCCGACATTAGTATACATCAGATATAAAATGCGGCATGAGAAGATAGGTGTTTCTGACATTGAAAATATGCAATTGGTATGCGAATGAAACAGCAGGAAATTGCTATAAACATCATAATTTATGAGACTGCTGTACACACCAACAAGAGAATCAAATCTAACGCGCATATATAGTGATAGCGGACCATAACAATGTTAATTGATATTTTATATACATGGTAAGTGATGAAGACCTAAATGTAGCATTCAATATCTTCAAGATATCAAATAAAATATATGGAACAATAAATAGCAAGAATATGGGACAGTGAAAAATTAATTAAAGAAATGTGCCATGAAATGACTTTAAAGACTATTATAACACAATCTGGCAAGTGTGTTTGATTTGATATTTAAAGATGTTTAAGATACCAGGAAATGTTCTTATTGACTCCTAGGGCTGCTTCGTGGTGGCTAAGCGCAAATTTGTAATTCCGTCAAACGATGATGTAAATAGTATTTTGGTAGAAACCATGAAAACACAAAAGGTATAAGTAAATTTCGCGTCCATTGATTAGGTCGAAAATGTAGAGCAGCTTGATCAAAATATAAAACAAAATAGAGATAAGTGTGAGAGTGAGATTTCCGTCAAATTCTTATATAGTTATTAGGAGATATTGAGCAGGATCATATGTAAAACCTCATGAAAGTGAAGAAAACAAAACCGTAGATCTCAAAACACACATTATTATTTGGCGGAAGTCGATGCCGAAATAGATGCAAATATACAGCTTATTAATTGTCAGCAATATGTGTAAAACACGGGAGCTCTGATTCTACTTCATATATATATATATGTATATATATATATATTTATATATATATATATATATATATATATATATATATATATATATATTGTCGTAGGATGAACTCTGAAAATAATTAACTGGTCATGAATTATAAACAATGTTTCACGAACAACGCTGCGTAATATAGGATACATTTAGTACATTTAGTTTAATTTAATTCCGAGAAAGGAAGTCAAACCCCCATTTACAATAATTTTAGCAATGGGTAGAAAGCTACCTGTTCGATTTGTATTACATTTTGAGCATACATACATTTGGAGTGAAATTGGCTATAGTTGTTTTATCTTTTTGGAACGTGAAGGTGGCAGAACGTTTTCTGGAAAAGAAATGTAATCAGAGATTTAAATACAAATGGGCACATTTTTATGCAATTCATGCCAAAAGTTAGTTACATAATGAGACGTGTAATTTAATGGTATTATGAGCAAGCAAATGGAGTCAACAATCACTTCGAAAATAATTGCACCTATAAAAGTTACTCCATAGTCATTTAGTATATTGTGTTATGCGGTGTTACCCCGCATATGAAATACGATAATAAATAGATATAAGTCTTATATTTGCATTTTCCTAAATTCTCACGGATGTCCCGCTCATCCGAATGCCACCTAAATGTCGTAATCCAGTTAAATATAAAATCGTAAATATAGTTTCAACTCAAATGGCATACTCATAAAAAGCTACACTTTTTAACAAAACAGAATATATACTGAACATGGGCAGATTATTTTAATAGACCGACGTACTCGTTCACATATGCACGCAAACAAAAAGGATCAAAGTTAACATTTTAACTAAAAACACAAAAATTACTTCTTACTTGCGGTGTGAGTATTTCTCACCAACTATAAAATAATATACATTGATTGATAAAATAACTTCAACTTTACAGCAATAGGTACAATATAAAAGCGCGTAACTTGCGAATTAGACATAAGCACGAAATAATATTTTTTTTTTAAATGTGATCACCCCCAAACAATGGAAATTGCCGCTGTAGACGTAAAGGGCTACTGACAATTTGGGTGACAGTTTTGGGGGGTCTTCCTAAATGTCGAATTACCGATATGTGTGTTAAAGCAGGGAACCGTTATCAAATAGTATTTGGAATAAGCTTAGAAATATCCAGTTTTTCAATGGGAGTAGCATATTTAATCATTTTTTTTAATCTACAAATACAGTTTTGATCAACAACGATGGATTGTCCGAAATATGAAAATGGCAAATGATAATAAAACGTATAATTTACATGCCTTTTAATTTTTGTATTATGATATTTTCATGTGTGACATGTGACGAAATTCATCGCTTACAGCTGCACACCAGATTTAATCGATATGTGTATACCAATTTATTTACATTGTTTATATATCTGTCGCTACGTTTGTTTCCGAATGCCGCTCTGAGATACACATTATTTCATTCCTTTATCTGCTTTTATTTTTTGTGTAGAACTTTCCACACACGTGACTTCAATGTTCTTACATCCCGCCAAATTTTTGACTGATTCACTCAAAGATAAGCCAGCTGAAAAACCTGGCACAATCCCTGTCTTTTCTGTAACTTTCAAACATTGATGCAGTGGCATTCTTATACACATGCAATACAGTGTGGCACAGTTTTAACACTTGAAAATATAGGTCAAAATCACATGATATGTAAGTGATAGAATAAGATTGAAATTATCAATGCATACATAGATTCTTTAGAAAATGTATGTGTGCCAAGAAATACTTGTATACAATATCTGATATTGAATATAACAAAGAGGTGATTTGCAATGAAGCGTGATCAACATACCTTCCATTAAATAAAATAATTAATGTGTAATATATATATATATGTGTGTGTGTGTGTGTGTGTGGCGGGGACGTGTGTGTGTGTGTTAAATCAGATTGAAAAACCAAATTGCGAAATTTACTTTCAAATAAATGAAACATTAATTTATGTTTCATTTTAAACCTATATTTCGGCATAACATGCTAATTCAGTATGTACAAGCATTTTACATAACAATTGTTAAGGTATCTCGATGATTAAAATGAATAAAATAAATGTTTGATTTATTTGAAAACAATCTCGCATCACGTAATCTGGTTTTTCAATATCATTTATATGTTTCACAAGACGATGTTTTAAAAGTGTATATATATATATATATATATATATATATATATATACATATATATACGTATATCTATGTATGTATATATATATATATATATATATATATATTATTATTATTATTACGTCAAGTTGACACGTACTTTTTTACTGTTATGAGGGGAGAACAAGAAAGAAAAAAGTAAGTCAGGCAACGACAGCAGATTTACCCCATTGTCTGAATGCATTTGTAAGGACTTCCAAACTATAATAAGAATTTAACAATGAATCTTTTGAAAATTATTTTATTATAAATAATAATAAGAATTTATATATAAGAATTAAAAATACAGAAGAAATGATTTGATTTCATATTTTATTTTAGTAATATAGCTATTTTAATAGCGTCTGAGAAAATTGAAAAAACATCATTGTTTGCACTTATATATATATATATATATATACAATAATATTTTTATAAATAAATATTAATTATTTAAATACCTACAGACATCGATGTTTCATGCTAACGCAATCTTCAGTGTAGGAACTAATTCTCAACGGTCGGTAGGCGCGAACCTCGATCACAAATCACCACTGATTCGTAGTCGGGGATCTTACCCATCGGCCATAGCCAATTAGTTAGTAAATATAGAGGAACTTTTAAAATGTAAATAGCGAAATCGGCGGCTATGTACCAGGCAGTATAGAGTGATCTACGAAACGGCGTTCGGATCGTGCATATAGCTATTTGTACTGCTTGTTATTAAAGCTACTCGAGAGTGCCCAGCCTTTGTGGGAGGGGGCTGATAAACAATAATATTTTTATAAATAAATATTAATTATTTAAATACCTACAGACATCGATGTTTCATGCTAACGCAATCTTCAGTGTAGGAACTAATTCTCAACGGTCGGTAGGCGCTAACCTCGATCACAAATCACCACTGATTCGTAGTCGGGGATCTTACCCATCGGCCATAGCCAATTAGTTAGTAAATATAGAGGAACTTTTAAAATGTAAATAGCGAAATCGGCGGCTATGTACCAGGCAGTATAGAGTGATCTACGAAACGGCGTTCAGATCGTGCATATAGCTATTTGTACTGCTTGTTATTAAAGCTACTCGAGAGTGCCCAGCCTTTGTGGGAGGGGGCTGATAAACAATAATATTTTTATAAATAAATATTAATTATTTAAATACCTACATATACCTATATATATATATATATATATATATATATATATATATATATATATATATATATATATCAATACAATATAGATGCAAATATATATATATAGACATATATATGTATATATAAATATATATATATACACATGTATCTATCTATCTATGTATATATATATATATATATATATATATATATATATATATATATATATATATATATATATATATATATATGGGTATAAGCAATACGTGTAGCATTAGTTTTACATTTTAATGTTTTTTCTACGGTACGGTTTCCTTTAAATCCCTGTAAGTAGTAAAGTCCAAATAAATAATATTTCAATGTTACTCACCCTTGTTTAAGATTTTACCGAGCACATATATTGTGTTTATGTTCACCAGCGCACCGATGCTTTTAAAATGTTTTATTTTACTCATTATTTTATGTAGAGAGAATCATTTCTCTATAAATATGTTTCTATCTAAACTATTAAAAACAGTTTTTTTCTGGGCGGATGCATATTTGTATGTGCAAGATGTGTATGTGTAAAATTCACAAAAAATAATAATGTGCCCACGTTACTCACCGAGACATAGCAGATGTATTATAAAATTCATAATGATCGGTTCATCAATACAATAAAAAAAAACAATAAACACTTCGTGTATATATGCACTTCGTAAACGTTAAGATTTACAAAAAAAATAATGTGTCGATGTTACTCAATTATTCTCGAATAAATATTACAAAATTCATAATTATGGGTTGACTGTCACCCATGAGAAACACAAATGGATAGATACCCAACAATGTAGTATCGAGTATTTATAGAGATCTATGCCCAAACAATTATTAACAATTTCAACCGGATACTTTCGTATACACACACACACACACACACATATATATATATATATATATATATATATATATATATATATATATATATATATATATATATATATATATATAGTAAGCTATGAAAATATATTCATGACAATTAAGCTACACAGAAGCTCTCGCGTTTTATCCCCAGTTAACGAATCAGATTCTCTGTTGTTCTTTCAACCAATCGTTGGGCTTCCCACGAACAAAGGTCCGGTCAGTGTTACTTCCTATATTCTGTTCTACGTATCTAGCACTGTTGAAGTAAATACTGAAAATTGATACATAATAAAATATATATCTATATAAAATTTTATGTGGAGACATGAAATAGTAAAATATATATATGTATATATATATATATATATATATATATATATATATATATATATATATATATATATATGAAATGATGCATCAACGTTATATAATAAATTGATGTTATGTCAGTTTCGGATTTAATGCCATAACATCCAGGTAAAAGCTTTTTCAAAATATATCTGCTCAAGATCCGAGTCTTTTCTTTACATTTAACTTTTTTATTTTTTATCAGTACGATGTTTTTTCTTGTATTATATTAATATTGGTATTAGTGATTCTGATTAGCTAAAAGCTTTCATAACTCTATATTACCTGGAGGATATGAAATGTTATCTTAAGACAAGATATTCATATGGTAACATGGATTTTATGAATGCTGTGAATATTCTCTAGAGGAACGTGTGATATTATTTTTTATCCAAAACTAACAGAAAATCGTTGTAGGCTGTAAATCTAACTTGTCGTTCTATTTATTTATAGCTATATTGAAGTAAATAAAAATTAAAATGTATTTTGAAAGATTTGAATGGCGAATATTGAGCTTTATTCTGCTTTGGAAATTAACTCTAATAAGAAGCGGTCTGATCTCTATAAAAGCATTATTTTTTTTTAAATTTTGTTGCACACAATCCATATATATATATATATATATATATATATATATATATATATATATATATATATATATATATATATATACGTGTGCGTATATTTTTCTCGCCGACGTGCCTTGTTTTTTTAATAAAAGGTAGCAAATCTTTGCAGTTAAAGTGAAAAGAAAATTCTCGATATTTTAAAACAATACAACAATACTACCCATAATAATATCGATCCTTTGTTGACATACCAGCCATGTCTATGTCTGTTTGTTGTCTCCATGTTTAATCTACTAATATTAGCAAAGTGTGTTCAAATGTTGCGGTTGTGATATTTTTATAAAAGCATTTATTTAAGAACCAAAATATTTAGTTTAATTACACAGAAAACTACAAGGAACGGAATTAACAAGTCGCGCATGCGTGGCCCCCCTCTGTATGTGACTCGATGTGGCGAGTGTAAAATGCAATAAATTTGGGCAATTTAGGGCGCAAATCAGAATTTTTCTGAGGTCAAGGATGCTCATCCAGAACAATTGCCTCTACATTTTGGCCAAGTTTCAGAAAAATTGAATGGATGGATTAAACGTTATGGGAGAAAAGGGTAATTTTTGCAATTTTGGGAGCTTTTGACCCCCTGGGGGCGCGAACCAGATTTTTTCTAAGTTCAGCGATACGTATTTTCTATTAGGAAGAATTGCCTCCATATTTTGGCCAAGTTTCATAGAAATTGAATGGATGGTGGAAAAGTTATTGGGCAGAAAATATCATTTTTTGCCATTTCGGGGACTTTTGACACCCTGGGGGGCTAAGCAGATTTTTTTCATGAATCGGAAAATGTCACTTTCTAACCTGACCAAAGTTACAACATCATGCAATATTTCAGAGAAATCCAATGGATGGTTGCGGGAAAAAATCAAGACGGACGGACGAACATGCCTCAAAACATAAGTACCCCGATTTTATAAATCGGGGTACCAATTAGAATTACTTATAAACAAAACAAATACAACGAGCGATGCATCTGTACTTAATGATTGTAAGAAAATATGAAACAGCTGTATTATGTATTTATGATATGCATACATTTACACATACATGCACACATACATGCACACATACACACAAACATATATATCAATTTGTGTGTATATATATATATCTATATATATATATATATATATATATATATATATATATACATATATATATATATATATATATATATATATTAATATACATTGATTTTATTCGCCCTAAATAATGCATACATCTACCGAGATGTAAGGGGCTACCGTGATTTGAGAGCAAATTTATGAGTTGTTCATCAAAATGTGTGTTTACATTGTATTAAAATCCACGTTGATGCAACTGGGGAAGTATTGGATAAGGAGATGATCCCCGAAATGATTTAGACACTCATGGGGCGATAGTTTTATTGGTCTGTTTTTTTTCAACTAGGGTTCTTGAAAACTGGTAACACAGAGGCACATTTTCAGCTATCAAGGATGCAAGATTTGGCAAGGGGTTGGTTTTTGGTTTTGGAGAGGACATAAGCCACTTAACTAGATAATTTCTTTATTACTATAGCCGGGATATTATCTCGTCTACATGCATTTTGGGGGTGTCAAGTATTTGTATGATTTCCAGGGCATGGGAAATGGTGATGATCAGTTCATCTAGTGTGATTTCCGTCCATAGTGAGAAAGTAGGGAAAGAGTTATTTTCGGAAGCTAAGGTTGAATTCAGGCGAACCGCTTATCAAGCCCTTCAGTCTTTTGCGTTGCCGATAAAGCGACATCATTGTTGTTATATTATGGGGACACTGTTTACCATGCTATTATAGATTTTCTAAAAATAACCAATTTGGCGACTCAATGCGTTTACTATTCAATCTCATACTATCCATACCTCTAGTTGCTCGATTACACTATTACAATGGTTTCTTGATGTTATTCATGTCTGTTAATTTATAGCTAACTCATGGTAGTACAAACTGCGGAATGCTTGCTTCCTATTCGCGATAGCGTATCTATATATCTATAAGGTTAAATGCTTTAACTAAGGTAACTTTTTTATAAGAGTGCATCAGATAGATATGAACAAAAACACATCTTGTTTAAGTTTATCGGCCTTATTCCTTGAATTAATGACGACTTCATCATACTAAAATAAGCATGGATTGACAACCCATCATAATAGTTCAAAAAGTTTTGACATAACATCCTAATTGTTCAATGACTCGTTCATAGATTACCTGATAAAAACTCACTCCTTATCGTTAAGAGGTTCAATTGCCACTTGCCAAGATATTAGATTAAAAAACACTAGGAATGGCTTTTTGTCTGTCGGTGTATCCACTAAGACATCTTTTTTCTCAATGGGTTTGATTACAAATATAACAGACATGATGTATGTTTTAATATTGTACATAATTTTACAGACACCTATCTCCAGCAAAATCCCGAACAAATTCTAAATTTTCGTTATGCAACTTTTTCTATCAAATTTCATTATCGAGATCTGTCAAAAGAGTAAATTATTCAATTAAATCTTAGATTAAACGTCAATATTCATATTCGATTTACAATTTTTTAACATAGGTTTGTAATAAGTAAACAAATAGCATACTTTACTAATTAGCGCATTAATATCGTTATCTCCGTTACCATTATTATTGATATTGTTATTTGATACATTTTAATGTTGATGAAATTTACTGTGTATGAGCATAGCCACATTATCTTAATTGGGACAATACACAAATAATATTATTTCATGTTCTCGTATCGATATAAAAAAGCCAAGGTGTTTTATTTTGTATGAGAATAAAAATGAATTCACAATAAAAAACTGGTTATCAAACGAAAGGAAAAAACGAAATGTCATTTGGTCAAAATCATAATAATACAAGTATATATTCCTGAGTAATTTAAAATGCTTACTTTGTGTTGTTCGCCTTTATTATTTAAAACAAAAAAAAAACAAATTAAAACGTTTAAAAAAACAAATTTACTATTAATTTTCATTTTTTTTATTTAAAAAATAAGAGGGTGGAGTTATTACTTTTTTTCTATTTATAGCATCATCATCACCACCTTAAACAACTACAAATGTAGTTTTAAAATAAACATATTTATTTATTTTTTATTGAAATGTAATATAATTTGTTTATGTTTAGATGTACTCGTACGTAAATATTTGGAATTTTATTTTTTTATTTAATCGCTCTAATTAAAATAGGCACTATATTGAGGTTAACCTAAATATATGTCTTCCGCCGGATGTGGGGGATTCCCCCTTTCCTTTTTTCTTTTTTTCTTTTCCTATTTTGCGTTGCACTGGAGTTGATTCTCTTAGGTACGCATCACAGCTACCACATATTACCGGGTTGCTGTACTTGTGTTCCTTTTGTTCTTCTTAAATTATTTCAACTAGGTCAATCCCCTGTGGAGTATTATCAGTTGTGAGGTCGATATTTTAGGTTTCGTGTCTACCCTGATGAACCGCCTAGCAAGCACTTTGCTTGGAAGCGAAACACGTGTAGGGAACAATAACTTTACAAAATAAATCAATAATAAACTAAAAGATGTTTTCGTTGTGATGAATCCTCTCTGTAAAAGACAATCTTGGTAAATTCTCCAAATATACGTATTAATGATCTGTACCCTATAATCGGGGCTCATCGAGCTTGTTTTTATCGGCGTGATTCCGGACTTTACTGAACGAATACGATATATCTAATTAGCAACCATTGTTTGTTAGATCATTATACCATTAAAATTATTACGACAGGGACGAAACAGCAAGCCATGGTACGCACGTATGTGTGCAGCAGCTATTAAACAGCGAACTCACTATTTCAATTGCGTTCAATGTAATAGATGCTTAGAAATCAATTTTTTCTTCAAATCTGTCCCAAGCACTGGATTCTTTTAGAAAACGCTTAAGCGTTCTATGCCACTCTTTTACATTTAGCGTGGTCAACCGAGGTTTGGAGTTTTGGGAAATAACAAACAGGGTTCTGAATAAATGTAAAACCTCTATCACAACCATCATTAATTGACCAGAGGTGATCTACTCAGAATTTTATGAAGCCAACATTTACTCTGAATAACTTGCAGTCAAATTCCACCATACGTTCAGAATCCTTCCTTATGTCCGAGAAAACTTGAGCGACTTCTGTATATATGTTGAGACTTGCCAAACTTATCAAAATATTGATCCCAACAAGGCAACTGGTCTGGATAACATCCCAGGCATAGCACTTAAGAAACCGCAACCAGAAATAGCTCTTATCCCTTAATAGTTGTTCAATTTTATTCATGAAGACAAAATGCTTTCCATCACTTTCGAAGACTGTGGTGGTCATCCGAATATTGAAACATCTTTGATAAATAACGAAGTTGTCAATCACCTACACAAATCGATCTACTAGTGATAAGCAATATCGATTTCATTCTGCAAGATTAATTGCCGACGTGCTATATGTGGTATTATACAGAATTAGTGAATTTATCAACAGAAGCTTCGTTTCAATGCAGTAGTTTTTCATATAGGGGTTTACAGAAAAGTTAGCTTCGGAAGCTTGTCATATATAAAATATCTGAAAATTGTCTTGCAACCACCACATACTTTCTATATTATAAGTCTGTAAAAAGTAATTGTTGACGGGCAGAAGTATAGAACACATAGTATTAATGCCGGCATGCTTCAAGGATCAATGATCTGCCGAACCCTCTTATTGATTGTCATAAATTATGTCTAAACATACTCTGCGATAATTCGTTGAAATTTATTAAGACAACACAGTTACCTATGGCAGATTTTCAAAAGAATTAATGATAAAGATGTTTCGTACTCTTTCTCTCTTTCTCTCTCTCTCTCTCTCTCTCTCTCTCTCTCTCTTTCCCATTCTCCCTTCCGACTTTGAACACGTCGTGCAAAAGTGGCAAAGGTATCTTGCTACTTTTAGAACCTCTAAAACAAAATATCTCTCCTTGCATTACTAATACTCAGATCTTCATTCATCCCCAGTTAAAAGTAATGGTTCTCTGGTTGGTAAATCCACCTCCTTTGATACTTTTTGTTAACATGACTTTCACTCCAGATCTGAAATAGAAGAGATATGTTCTGAGCTCGAGTAAAAAAAATGGTTGAGTCATTATACCGCTCCAGAAAGTGGATAACCCCTGTCGCAATCGTTTATTTGTGTAAAAGCCAAATAATCCTAAGATGGAGCACTACTGTTTCGTGTGTTAACAAAGTACATAGCCGACTTCGGAATTTCGTGCGGGATGATCTGTTCTCGTCCCTATAGCCCCTTTCACCCAAAAAAAGATTTTGCTAGGTGCTCGACTTAAGTTGGTGTCTCCTGAAAAATCCATTCGCAGCAAGAACTCGTCTAGCTACATCCATTGAAAATACTTATTTACTCTTTGTGTCGTTTTCTCTCTATACCAAAAGCCAAAGGATAATTCTAGGAATATTTCGTCTAATAACATTCCAGCTATTGAACAAAATACCACAATACTGTTTCTCGACTGACTAGAACATAGTCTTCTTCACATCTAATATTGACAAATACTTGTTGGGCAGTCGTCTTCAATAATCAAATCTTACCCATTCTACCCGTGTTTCGAATCCTCTCGTGATGTTGTTCATCGTCAAACAGACAATCTCTTTTACTAGTATCCTCTACCTATCCTTGTGTGTTCATATACGGTTACGCTATTATTAAAAAATCATATAATCCTCAATTCAATTTAGTAAACTATCTTGGACTAATGTACTACTTTCAATGCTTAATTTAGGGAGTAGTGTAGTATATGTTCTATTGTCATAATACTATTCTCTCAGACATTACCCCATCATTGATCTTATGTAATATATGTTCTGTTGCCATGAAAAAATACTTGTGGACATTACCTTCTCTTTTGGTGCTAATGTAGTATATGTTAGTTGTCATTATACTATCGTCTTAGACATTACTTCTTCTTGTTTTGAGTTAGTAGTGCAGCATCTGTTTTGTGGTTATGATACTATCATTCCGGTTATTACCTTCTCTTTTTTCGTAGGTATGTTAGTTATATATTATCTAAAATATGCCACGAGGGGGCGCATATTTATACTAGTTATCGCAAGCATCTTTCTCCAGAAACTCCTGACATTGTCAAGGACCAGGAAGTTAGATAAGCACATATATGTAGTTGGCAAGTCAACCACAAATATACCGAATTGTAAAGCTTGTGACAGCTGACAGTATCCTTCATCTCAATAAAGCAACCATTAGCCAGTGGATGGAGTCTTTTATCAGCATCTTGGATGGTGCACAATCTTTGACAGGGTAGACAAAAAGAATTTCAAACCTAATAGGTCTTGCGCTTGCCACCAAGCTCTAGCCTCTGTTGCTTCGCCACGGTGTTGCAACACTGTCGTTGTTTTACCAGTACTTTTACAGACTGTTCTCCGATGACCTTACAGTACTTGTAACTCCAACGTAAATATCTCCTACCCATCTGTCAAGCAGAAATATATCACCTCTTTTTTGTATATGGTTATAGATGCCGGATGATTTTCTATTCAAATAGTTCCGTTCTCCGAACCGTTTGCCCGTTGAATTATTTCCCTACTACCCGTTTCCCCTGCAGAAATGTTGATGTAATGTGAATAAACCCTTGCTGCCTACTCTCCTACCTATGTTCCACCTATACATCTTGCCGCTGTCCCTAATAACCACTCACGGCTAGGTGGCAATATGTGTTGTTTATATATATATATATATATATATATATATATATATATATATATATATATATATATATATATATATATATATATATATTTAGGCAGCAAGTCATTATCTAAGCAAGCGTTGTTGAACATCACGGAACTTTCACGTTTGTATATTTTCCTCGTGAGGTTCTCAAACCGTCGAGCCATCTTTCGGTTTTAGGTGGCAATCCGTATAGTACTTCGCCGATAGTTTTTAATTCGACCATTTTCTCGAGCGCTTTAGACTTTCGTAGTCGTCTTCAGGATTAGTTTTTTTTTTTAAATTTAAATAAGAAGACTAGTAATAGGAATAAATAATAATACATAAATAAATAATAGCAAAAATAAGAACTAACAAAATAAATAAGTAAACAATAAAACCAAACACACAAACGATAGAATAAAATGAACTCAACCACACACCCTCTTCTCTCTTTCATATGTTGCATGAGGTATATATATATATATATATATATATATATATATATATATATATATATATATATGTCAACATATCGAATGCTTGCTCATACGTAACAGGTTCATTTGTAGGGATATAACTTGAAATATCTCACACACATCCTGATTACCGTTAAATACGTGTAATTAGTGTTCGCAACTAACCCAATCTTTTCCGGTGTCAGTGTGTAATAATCAGTGTTTCCGCGCATGCGCAATGCTCAGGCGACTACAACATCGTTAAGTTTTTTATGAATGCAATAAAACTTCACGAAAGGCAGAACCGCCATTTTCTTTAGATTACCACATTATATCATTAAGCAATAGGTTTTTTTATTCGCTAACACAATTGGGTGTAATTAATCAGTATCTGCGTGAGTTGACGTCCTCTAGTGAGGGCTAACAAATCAACACCGATAAAGCGATCAAGCTCCCCCTCTCTCCCACTCTTTGCGACGATGCGTGCGCATATCTTTAACACTCCGTTACTCTTGTGAGCTTAATATTGTTCTGTGCGAATTGAAACACTGGACTGATGATTAAACGTATGCGTCTAAAACACTTAATCACAGCCAAATTTGAGCGGTAATTACGAAACGTGTTAATCGTTTTTTTTATGGTGTGCGAATAAATAATGTTTGCAATGGCACATTTTATTCAAGAAATATTAACAACATTCTTCAGTAGAATACCAACCGTACACAGCTGT
Source organism: Sepiola atlantica (assembly GCA_963556195.1). Lineage (NCBI taxonomy): Eukaryota > Metazoa > Mollusca > Cephalopoda > Sepiida > Sepiolidae > Sepiola > Sepiola atlantica. Next base: position 171,271,890 of record OY744517.1, on the reverse strand, counting down.
TCGTAGCTGGCTATATCCTTATATATGTGTGCCTGTAATTTTACCTCCAGCGTTGTAGAACCTAATAAAGTTTTCCTGATGTTTCTTAAAAAAAATGCACCCATTTGTCTGAAAACTCTGGAACTGTTAAATATCCCTATTATTACTTTTAAATTACATTCTCAATATATTTTTAATTGTACATAAAAGTGTAGTTTCGTATATTAGGCTTAATTTTCTGATTTGTTTAAAACCATGTCCAAATATTTCGTCATCAGCATGGATAACTATGTAAAAATGAAGTATTCGGTCGATCGTGAAATTATTAGCGTTTTTAAAGAGTTGATATAAAACAGACCTTTCTCATATTTAATGTACAATCAATTAGTTTCTGGTGTAAAAGTTATCAGTGGGGTTTCACGTTCAAAATACTGCTGATATTTACAAAGATAAGCTACCCTAATTTCATGAAATGTAATATTCAGTTATTTAACGGAACACTTCCATATTTGTCGTTCTCATTAAACATTGGAGAGTATTTTGAAGAGAATATCAATTCGATATTTGATAATAAACGAGTTGTATTTCACTGATATTTAAATAGAACATGTTACGATCGTTTTATGTCGTAACAACAAGACACGACGCTGTATTTTTGTATCGGGAACACGTTTCTATTAATGAAGCCACGTGTGAGGAACTGAACGAGCAAGGGTGATATATTATTGTAGCATATTTAGCATTTAGTATTTCTGTTATATATTCTTATAACGAAGCAATGAAAGTTGGACAGATCTCTGGTTTCATTTGTGCTCACATTTCAGTAATGGATCGCTTCAAATCTTCCGGAATTGATACATTGCTTATTCTTAATCCCCTCTGGAGGTTTCACGTAAATTTTATATCGGATATCCATTTGAACTAGAAGCAGAGTAGTCAAGATGATCTTAACTCTGAACACTTATTCTGTAGATTTGTTCTGTGTGTAATGGAAAAAAGTTATGTTCGAATATGTATTAATTATCAACTAACGCTTCCTCAATTTATGCAATGGAGATACGATCCAAGACATCCAGATAGAACACAAAATTATATATCCATGAAAATTCAACAATGTCTCGCTGTAGTAGCGGAGGTGGCAACGTGGTTGTGTCAGAGCTTCATGGTTTAACGAGATCTGGTTAAAATTTAGGAGGGGATGACATCAGGTTTAGACATCTTTTTGTAACCTCTCTCTCTCAGGTGCGGAACCGTACCCCAATTGAGTGACAGTTACAACGTTGAGTTAGCGCAATTCCTTTGTGAACTCTGTGTCAAACTTTTACCAACTTCGCATGCAACCTCTTAATCTTGCTGTTCACAGTGTCGGATGTAAAAACCGCAACATTGTAGGTTAGTAAATAGTTGTGGCCAACGAATATAACTTTATGCAGACCAGATAATGTTGTGGTACGATATTCGTAATATATATGCAGAACACTGGCCCGTTAACAACAACAGAGTCAATCATTTTGTTCAAAAAGTTCTTACTGACAGAGATAGCACACTTACGTTACCTTAGTCCTTACAGATTGATAGAAGTCAACGCTTCGTTTAGAAGTAATTTTCACAGATCAGGGGGAAACGATTACCGACAGAAATACACAGTATTGATTTATTATTGACTACTGATTCAATTTGTGAATTTATTTATCGATCTCACATCGTCTAAGGGCCGTTCAATACTTAACTATGTCTGCAATAATATCGACACAAGTCTTTCTGCGAACCTGAGCGTTCAAATCCATGTATTTGGAGACGTTAATGTCTACCAGATTTACTCGGTTTTTCGAGTTTCAGACCAAGCTGGTAACAGCACCCGTAGTTTCCCGATGCCACACTCTTTTACCCAAACCGTCATTTACCCGATCTGCCTCCTAGACTGTGAACATAAGCAAGCCTGCGTCAAACTAAAACATTTGTACTGAAAACTACAAGATGATACCAAGATTTCATAAGTGATGCACTTTGGAGTAAAACGTGTTCTCTTCCAGCTGAACAGTGCGCAAAAGAGATATGGGAATGGCTCAGAGCAGGTGTAAAAGCTTTACTGTTAACGCGGAAATTCTATAGCAAGCCCAACACAAGCTAATGGTTTACTTCGAGCTGCAAAGTTGTTATTGCACATAAATATAATAACCACCACATAATATGTACACAATAAGATCGTAGATTCACTTAATTGATGGGAATCAGTGTTGAGTGATGTAAAGTGCATACGAAAAAGTCGGGGCGAGATTTTGATGGTGTGAATCAGATTTCTGTACGAACTCAAGTCCATGAACTTCCACAGGATCTACAAAACACGGAAATCCCTACTTCACCGCAAATATAAAAGAATCTGTTCGAGGTGAGAATCTCCACTCATTCTAATTTGTGTAGTTTTCAGTCTTGACGCCTGAAGATCCCAATTTGAGGCAAATACAATTTTAAGTAAAACTTAAATGTTTTTTTTTGTGTTCCTTCAATTCACACATATTTTCTAATGTACCAAAACTGACCTCTCTTACAGAAGGGTATTCCTGGCAAAGACAATACACCCAATATATATATATATATATATATATATATATATATATATATATATATATATATATATATATATATATATATGTATATATATATATATATATATATATATATATATATATATATATATATATATATTATCATGCACTATATTAATTGTGTTCACCATTTCCAAAAAAAAATGAAAACAATTTAGTATAACTGTATCATTTTAATGCTAGTATAAACCTGAACTAGATGCATGTCACCATTTAAATCATGCTTCTGCGCACATAGTGGGTGTCCAATCAGTTTATTCTAAATAGTCCTGGTAAAGGACGCTATTTTATCAACGATGACTTAAGAATATGAAACTATTAGTAATGTATTGCATATTACAAGTATCAATTGACAAGTGCACAAAATAGACCTGATAGTATTACCTATGCACAATTCATAATATGCGCTCTATATGAAAACTTCTTGAGTGAAAATGTTCCTCTCAACCCAGTTACTATTCTGTGTGCTTGCACTACGATAATTCGTAATTCACAACTTTATTGATTCTTAATCATTATTAAGTTATTAAATAAGTATTTATTTGCTGTCACCTCGCTATCCGATGTGATTCTGAAGTCATTACTAGTTTTCTTATATATTAAGATATAGCATAAGATTTACATACGAACCACGGCCTTTTTTTTATTTTCTCCATTCACATTTTATGTACTAATGAGTCATCGCTTATCAAGGTTCAAAGGCCACTCAAGAATAAGAGTCAGATTAAGGGTGAGACAACACATTGCGTATTGTTACCAATGGTTGGAACTGGGCAAAATTTGTTAACATTGCACTTGAAAACGACCATGTTGTAGTCAGCTGGAAAGCAGCCTGTGGTATTGTGTTACACAGACGGTTAGAGCTTCGATGGAAATTTTGCTCATCGCAGTCTAGTTTAGTTCTACTTACATAGAGAAAGAAAGGAAACTTATTTACAGTGATTTTAGCTAGACGATTTTGTATTGTTAATGTTTAACATGAAGTACACGATATATTGGAGCTAAGTCAAGTACCTGTCATGAAAATAACGGAAGAATAGAGAAATACTAGTAAACTCTCTTTTGTGAGAAGGAGGATGTAGAAGAAGAGAGGATTACATGCCCACTGGATTTGGAAATCGGTTTTGTACTCAGCCAAGGCAGACAGGGTGGTTTAAGTGGGACTTACCCAAATGTGGCAAAGGTGCTCTATCTAAGGACGTATTGATAATTATACAGTTAAGGGATTGCGTCAAGAGTTAAATACTGTTTGGGGTGGTATAATAATCGAACAATTTGCCAGCGACCTTGACAACAGACTGTATGCAAGTCTTCTATTTAAGGTTTGGAGTGAAAGTCAGCCTTAGAAATTTATCAAAGCAAGTGTTTCCTCAAAAAGAAGGCCATTCATTTCAATTGAAGTAAAGTAAGGATCCAATCATTGGTGGTGAAAGACGAAAAGTCTTCCTTTAGACATATTAAAAGTAACCAGCCACTTTTCCCACTGTACGACATGCTTCAGGTCGAAAAAAGGAGAACCATAAAGATCTTAATAATAAATTCTCTTCGAATAGTTGGCATAGACTTTTACTATATTGATAAACGTCAACGGATGATCTCAAAATGTTGTTTTAAGAGGGTTCGGCCCAGAATGTATTCTTGAGGCACACCGATATTTGCACTATGTGCTTTAGCCTTCTGCCCATTAACAGTTACTATTTTCACTTTGATGAATGAACTGAATATGATTAAACAATGCACGTTTCTTTTTACTTATGTGTGTTCATATTTTTACAAACAAAATAATTTAATATAATTTTGCAATGTGTTTCTCTTGCCAATTTCAATCTTTTGAATCACACATGATTACAATTGAAGAGCTTTTCTCCTAAGTGTATTCAAATACAAGCTTTATTTTTTCTGTTTCAATTCTGTCTTTCGTTTGATTCTCTTTAACTGTGATGTTGAAAGCATAATTCTCTCCATTTGCCCTTGCGCAATCGAGAAAGCAAATAAGAAAAATAGCGAGATATTTTAAGTAACAAATAACAAAAAATAAAAATGAACTAATGGACGATAATGGTCGAGCGAAAACCGTAATATTTCACATGATTACTTATGTGAAAACATCACAAGATGGAAGTCTTTCAGGAAATGCCGACTCGTAAATGGCGCCAAGCAGCTATAAAAATTCCTGGCGTAAAGGGTAAAACCCAATTCGTAACGATTAAAGAAAGAAAGAGTCGTAATGCGAATTTGAAAGGTTTAAAAAAAAATGTTCATTCGTATTTTTGCTAACTACAAAAAAGAGTGAATGAATGACAGCACGGTAAAAGCAAAAAACATATAAGTAAAGTCGTGTGTGGTAAGCATTTACTTATAAAACAAGAATAATAATAATAGAACAATTGTCACACAATAACAATATACATTTTTACGAACATAATCTCTACAAAACTGCGTTATAAAAAATCCATACATTGTACTAGACCTATACCACGTCGAAACACCATTTTTTCATTGGATCACCGAAGTTAATCAATGATAAGTTTTGTTAGAACTTAGTCGAGTGATTACTTAGGAAGACTAAGTGGCGTAAGCAAAGATTCTACACAAGAGTTAAACTTTGCGTCCACTAAGTGAGATTGGTTAGTACATAATTGGTGACGTCTAACAATTAGCAGATACTGTAAGAAAATAGTCCACTCAAGTGTATGTGTAGGTGTCAGTATTATATGCTTGATTGGTACTTAGATACCCGAGTCTTAAAAACAATCCTGTTAGGGATATTTCTAAGTATAATACTACCGATGCTGATTAAGGAGTATATGGTTTACTGCTTGGAATTACTTGGTACCATTAAATAACACACCATCTATGTGTATAGATAGGTATCATCCAATCGAGTCTGGTTAGTACTTAAGTGTGTCACTTGTACTGATAGTGGGGTTCAAAAAAACACTTCACATAGATGATAGTGAAAATTTCAGACCGGGTTTAAAACGATAACTATGATAGCACCATGAAACAGTATTCTGAGTGGTGTGTTCAACAATACAAAACCTGCGGATAAAGACAGATTTTATAGACTTTATATTTCAGAAGTAAATTCATATTTCTTAATAGACGAATATCTTCAAATTTGATCGATGGAAATTGAAAAGAATTGGAAGGATACTTATTATTTGGATATGCACTACTGAATTAAATCATTCACATGGTTGCTGTTATCACCATCGTGGTTTTCATATTCAAGGTTTGATCATATAGTTCTAAAGCAGTCAAGACAAGAGTAGAATGTCAGGGACACAATTCCGTCTATGAGCTATTATTAGGCTATGAACTCTGTAAATTTACGAAAAGATAATATTGGAGACGAAAGGACAATATTGGGCGAATAATATACGTACAATCCAGAAGCCTATGAGTCGGTCTGCCAGTACAATATTATGAACTTTTACTTTTGTAAAATCGAAGGAACATTAAGTGTCATAGAGACTTGTTATCATTTCATTAAATGACTATATAATGACAGATAGTAAGTGACTATATAATGGCAGATAGTAACCAACGGCTCGATTACTGAATAACATCAGCACACAATAATTTCTTACATATTTATCAAAGTTGAAAAATCTATAATAGCAAAATAACGTACTAGCTACTTATTTTTATTGCCCCGCCCCCCTTCTTTGTTTTCGTATTTCATTTCTTTTCTTTTGTCATCTCTTATTTCTTTTGTCTTATATCTTGTATAATTTGTTATTTGGTCTTCGGATTGACACTTTCTAAAACGGCCATCTTATGATTGTCAGGCATGAAGTATGTAATCTGTCCTTACCATTAAGCTAGTTATATATTAAACGCACTGGGCATCTGCTCATTACAGTCCACTCTCCTCACCCCTTGTGCTCAGTGACTATGTCCACGGTGCCATGTCCAGTTTGCATGCGTCCAATGGTGCCGACCCTAATTCGAGACTCATAAATGCAGGTTGTTTCCTTTGATGATCACACGCATTTGTACTGAAAGGCAACTACGATGATCAGCCTGGATGGTGGCGGATTTTTTGTGCCACAAGGATTAGTATTTACATTTCGGATTACCCCTTTTGTCTTTGGTAAACGTATTTGAATTGAAGCAGAGGTTGGCAATCAGGGAGCAGAGCTAAAGTGGCTGGGGATAGTGGAGGTGTTGCATGAAAAAAAGGGGAAAAAGAAATGAAAGGTGGTGGTAGTGGTTGAATTAGGAGTTTCCAGGATCAATAGCGAGTAATTAAAAAAAAACTAGTGGATTATTAAAACAACGACACAATTTATTCTGTAACTTTATCCGATACGTCAGAACTAAAATCTATGACTATAGTTAATATTTATAAACAAATCGCATCAATTGGTTGCGATGAAAGCGGTTATAACAGTTATTGCAAAAGAGCCTTTGGCGATTAATCATATGTGAAATATTTATCTACTAGAGTGGCCTACTACATTGCAATGAACCTTCATTTGTTGGAGAACCATAGTAACGTTTATAATTTAGAGAGTAAATAGTGTGTTTCTATTGCCTTTGATACTCAACTATTATTAAATTGATTGAATATATGTCTTTATTTAATTGCCCTACTAGGAGAGAAGAGTTAAATACAAGGGTATTTTTTTTTAATATTTCACCTACAAATGAGAGATTTTGGACCGCAAACAATTTTTTAAACATGCTTCAGACTGGGAAGAATTATGCTTTTCTGACTGAAGACAGAAAATATAATTAGTTTCAAATGAATATCAATTGATGTTTTGAAGTGGCCTATGTATCTTGGTTTTTCGATATCCGTTTTACCCTGTATTATCAAGTGTCTAGACGTGTCTGCTATAGCGAGACATACAATTTGGCATCTCATACAAATAGGGATTGTGCCCACTTGTCTGCCCGTCTGTCTGTCTGTCTGTCTGTCTGTCCACCAGGCACAATTTTTTAACGTAATAAATACATTACAAAATAATGGAGAATACTGCATTTAGCAAAGCTAATATTCCAATCTAATCTAATCTGAATAAATGCGAATCTTACTTAAATATATTACCATCAAAACCTTTTAGTCTTACTTGGTATAAGTCTTACTCTGACCTACAAAAATGGGTGGGCAGCTTCGTCGGCATTCCACGGGTGGGACGCCTCAGGCGATTAGCAATAAACTGACCCCTACTCAAAGGGTGAGAAGGCAAATCTTAAGAGGGTGGACCTCCTAGAACTGAACAGAACAATCCCTAAGACCGGCGGAATCCAGGCTCAAAGGCCAAGACGGTATCAGGCTACAGGGTGGATCATCCATCATACCATATATTACACTATGGTCTGAGCAAAAATGTCAAGGAAGGACTTTTAGTAAAACCTTGAAGGCTTAGTTGGTTTGTATCTACCTCCCACGTCGGTACGATGTGACACAAGGTCGCGAAAGTTGAGTTGAAAAGTCAGCGCCCAAGAACTAGAACACTCTGGTCGTCAAAAAATGGGTGTACAACTCCGTCAGAATTACCATGTAAGGGCACCTCAGGCGATTAGCAATAAACTCACCCCTTCTCAAAAGGGCGGGAAAGCAATGCCTAAGAGGGTAGGGATCCTAGAACTGCACAGTGCAGAACCTCAAACAAGCTGACTCAAAGTCCGAAGGCCAAGACGGTACCGGTCTACAGAGTGTAACAATCTATCGTAATAGATATTACACTCTGATCTTAGGCAAACGGCAAAGAGAGATGTTTTTAATGAAACCTTGAAGACTTAGTTGGTATTTATGAACATCTTACAGCTACAAGGTGTAGCAATAGGTCGGGAAAGTGGGATTGAATAGCCAGCGCCCTAGAAGGCAGAGCATTCTAACGTACAAACAATGTCTGGGCAGCCTTGTGGGCATTCCCCGGTTTGGGCGCCTCAGATGATTAACAATAAACTAGACCCTTCTCAAAGTGAGAGGACTAAGCCTGGGAGGGTGGACCTCCTAGAACAACACAGGAACATCTCTTAGTCCGACGGAATAAAGGTCCGAAGACCAAGACGGTACCAGGATAAAGAGTGTAGCATCCATCGGAACAGATACTACACTCTGATCTGAGCGAAAATGTCGAGGAGGGATTTCCAGTAAAACCTCGAAGGCTTAGTTGGTATTTATCTACCTTCCACAGCGGTAAGATGTGACACATGGTCTGGAAAGTTTGATTGAAAAGCTAGCGCCCAGGAACGAAGAGCACTCTGGCCTACAAATATGCCTGTGCAGCCTTGTCGGCATTCACGTGTAGTGGCGCCCAAGGCGATTAGCAATAAACTAACCTATTCTCAAAGAGTGAGAAGGCAAAGCCTAGAAGTGTTGACCTCCTAAAAATGCACAGGACAGTATCTCAGACCGGTGGAATACAGGCCCGAAGGTAATGACAGTACCGGTCGACAAAGTAAGCATCTATCAGAACAGATACTACACTCTGATGTTAGCCAGAAAAGCAAGAGAGGATTTTTAAAGGCTTAGTTGGTATTTATCTACCCTGCTCAGCAGTAAGATGTGACATAAGGCCGGGAAAGTTGGATTGAAAAGCTAGCTCCCAATAAGAAGAGGACTCTGGCTGTCAAAAAATGGCTGGGCGGCCTCGTCGGCATTCCCCGGTTGGGGCGCTTCAGGCGATTAGCAATGAACTACCCCCTTCTCAAAGGGTCGGAAAGCAAAGCCTGAGAGTGTGGACTTCCTAAAACTGCGCAGAACAGTATCTCAAACAAGCTGAATAAAGGTTTGAAGACCTAGACGGTATCGGTCTACAGAGTGAGCATCCATCTGAACAAATACTACAGTTAGATCTTAGCAAAAAGGTTTAATAAGGATTGTTAGTTAACCTTGCAGGCTTAGTTGAATATAATGATACAATATATATAGTTATTTCATAACCTTCTTAAACTAAATCTGCTTTTTCGCGTTTGCATATTTTCTTTTTTAATTTTCTAATGAATACATATTCTGTAATATACATTGTCAAATTGTAATATATACATTGTCATATTTTTTAATATATTAATAATATTTACATCGATAGTAATATTATTATAATTAATAATACAATTAATTAAATAGATTTTATTGAAATAAAAACGATTAGGTTGTAAATACATTGCAACACTTTCGGTTTCAAGAGAGATAATTACATGAGAACTTTCGGCTGTGATGTTAAGGGAACATATACTACACTGTGATCTTAGTTAAAATACCAAGGAGCCATAAAAGAAGTATTCTTTTGTGACTAGACATGTTTTAATGAATGGAAAAAAACTCGATTTAATCAACATTTATTGGTGTAGTATCAGTTATGTCTTAATAAGGACGTCCTCCCACCAATGTAATTCTCCGTTTTAAGAAAGTGGGGAAATCCTCACATTTATTACACCATCCTTTATATGTAAAGCTTTTACAATTACTAAAAAGTTAAAATTAAAACTTGAAAGGACGAAATAGAATTTGTTGAATTGTGTATTGATATTCTTTATTTCATTAGCATGTAAGTGAACTTAAATTTGAGATAACTTTTATTATAACATTCACATGGAAATACAAATCTAATATAAATACTTCGCGTTAGCTGCTCCTGAATCCTGCATTAAATTTCGCTTCAATTTCTACAGAACTAAAAGAAGACCTGACCCAATGAGACCCGTTTTGTATGTATGTAGATAATCTCTATCTACATTATGCTTTTGATTCTGAAAAATATTTAAATGATGAAATTAAATAATTAAGAGTTCGTTTTTGACATGTAAATATGAAATGAAGTGAATTAATTCGACTAAATCTGACAACAAATGCACATCAATAGGTAAAAACAGAAAATTAGGAGAAACATATACACTATTAAAAATTGTGTGATGTTTTACAAATGGGGAATCATTTTTATGCAGCGGTTTAGTAGCATTGTGAACAGTATGCCATGTAACATCGAAATTTTCGAAGGTTTGGACATATGTAATGATTTTATTTCTATTTTACATATGAAAAATATATAATTATATTTACATTCTTCGTGACAAACATAAAAGAGTCTATTAATGTATGGGTTTACCCTTAGTAAGTAAAATAGCTGTTTATTTTATATAGTGCCTCTTTTAATATTATGTGGATGTGGGTGAATTACATAGCATCCACCTGAAAAATAAACCTAGTTTAGTCAGGCATTTGTCAGAAACCGAAGCGAGAAAAATGTTTTCTATATTGAAGTACATGGTGAAAAATACACTCTAATGTATTAGTGAATTGGAATCATATAACGAGTTGTAAGATGCATTACTATATGGGTCTGAGATACTAAATCTAGCACATATATGTATGAAATAACGAAACATTAATCAAGTCGAAATTGTATGGTTAGATTTCGTGGAAGCAGAAGACAGAAAAAGAAAATATTGTCTACAAATCGTTAACAAGGTAGAAAATATGTCTACAATCGAAAACAACGACTGTGATATACATTTTTGGGAAAGAAGGTGAATAGTCGTTTATTTTATTTCGGGCAAGTCAGAAAACAACTACATGCGTGTAAACACACTATAGATTAGTAGTAATACATTAGTTTTAACCAACACAGCCAAAGTATCTATTGAATATATATGGGCTATTTAGTTTACCTAATGTTAAATACATACTGGGTACAGTCATCTTATAGTATATAAATCAATAGATAGCGTATTTCAATTCGATTATTTAACACTTGTTTAACCTCCAGTTGATCTGCTAGTAGACATTTTTGTTTAAATGTCGCGACGTTCGTTTTACATTTCTGATAATGTGATGATGCCATAGGTTCTAACTTTCAAATATCATATCTTACATGAGTTGTATCAAAATAATTACGTTAACTCAACATACATTGAAAGCAACCGAGTCAGCATATATAAAAGCGGATGAATATATATATATATATATATATATATATATATATATATATATATATATATATATATATATATATGGTAAGGTTAGTACAAGGCAACGACTTTCATTTGAAATAATAATATGCACTCAAGTCGTAGATGTATATAAATAGATATGCGAACCTTTAAGATTATCTGATGTTAAGGAATATGCAATTTAGCATAAGTTAATATTGATTATTCGTCCTGGAAAGTTCGATAGGAATGTACCTTAGGTACCGATAAGTAGTGGACACGAGCGCAAGTTTATTTAACCTCTCATCATTTACTTAATTATCATTTCTCCCTATCGACAAATAACTTGAGTTATTATGAGATCAGTTATCCGAATAAGGAATTGATGTGTAACGAGGTATCGCTATATATATGTAGCCAGCCTCTAAAGAACATTCATATTTTCTCCGAGATATATATCATCAGGTTGCAGGACAATATGTGATACGGTTATTTCTATGAAAATATGTTAATTCTCTTCAATCATAAAACTATTCTGTCGCATCAACCTATATTGAACGCTAGACTTACGATTTGTTATCATGGGAGCAAAACATGCCGTGAGCTTATCGCTTCACCTTTCAAGGAGATATATATATATATATATATATATATATATACAGAGAGAGAGAGAGAGGGAGAGAGAGAGAGAGAGAGAGAGAAATCATCCAAAACAACACTCTATATGTGTCTGTTCGGATTAAATTTGCCAGTTTTTGAAAAGGTCAGAAACAACGCCATGGTTTGCCAGTAATGTATGTATTCTAAAACTTCAAGGTGCATCACTTAGAGAAATTCTGGTAGAATACAGCTCAGCCAGGGAAACCGTCTTAGGCATCAACAACAGCTTCCAGATGAAGGTTAACGCTGAAGCATGTGGCTTTAATATTTTCCTTCGGGAGACACCTGAATACCAGTTTGATCTTAGCAATAGCAATTAATATGTATTAATAAATAAGTGATGACATTAATATAAATGCCGTTTACTATACTTCCATTGTAGTAAGAATGTTAACCGTTTATTACCAAGCGAATGAAAGTATATACAATTATAAACAAGAGAAACAGCTTACGAAAAATAAAAGTAAGAAAGCAACTGTACGAATGTTTTACTATTTTTTCTGTACCAAAATAAATCCATATATATATATATATATATATATATATATATATATATATATATATTGCCAATGATGTAATAGTAGGTAAGCTTTATAATACGGTTGAGTCGTAAGAAAGTAAATGACACGTACATTTTTACTTGCGGAGAGTTATTAGTAAGTTTTTTTTAGAAAATGAATAAATAAAATGTGATTATGGAGAGTAAATGAGTATGACGTAAGAGCGATATAGATAATTTGACGCGCTTGAGTTTAATCGCCCCCCCCCCCCCCTCTGTTAAAATTAAACTGCTCTGACCGATCTCATCTGAGAAGACGTTGATTTGAAACCCGCCATGTTGTCGTTGTTGATGCTGTTTTTTTCTGGGAATCATTGTTATATCGGATTTTCGATTCTGTTTATTTTGTATGTATTGTACGAATTTTATTTTATTATCATCTTTCGGATATATATATATATATATATATATATATATATATATATATATATATATATATATATATATATATAATATATAGATTCCCCCCGGGGATGAAACGCGGGAGCCTCTGTGTAGCTTAATTGCCATATATATTTTCGTTACTTACTACCTAGCTCTACTTACGATTCGGGCACTGTTGAAGTAAATCCTGAAAATTGATACATAAAAAGTATATCTCCTTATAATATTTTATGTGGATGCATTAAGTACTAATATTTTATATATATATATATATATATATATATATATATATATATATATATATATATATATGTGTGTAAACAAGTCTACATAATTAAACTTAATTATTCCTATTTTAATTGTCATTAAGATTTGGTTAACTGACTAAACGTAGAATAAAATGTGTTCGGTATTAAAAAGATAGAGTTTCAATATTTGTAGATGTTGTATTGTTTGGATTATTCGGACTACTGTTCTCATCTTGGATGTAATTTTCACATTTCTGCAAAGACCCGTGGTGCAATAAAGATGATAAGTAATAATTACTTCTATGTGTTCTTATTAGATGTAGGTGCACTCCTAAGTACGGGCGATATTAATAATACAATTACTAATTACTTAAGACTTCTATTCGCTCATGAGTGAAGGAACGTGAGCAATATACACTCGTCGATTAAATAAAGGGGTTCGTTCGAAATTCTGCACATATTTCCATGTTTGACGTGAAGATTCCCGAGATTGCCAAGAAGGAGGTCGGAGGTCACATTGACCGAAACGTTTTGAAGATGTGAACAGTAGTCTTATTAATAAAAATGATAAAATTATCAATCCTTATTTTTTTTATTTAAGAAAAGCGTCATCCAACGGTTCAAATGTGAGTCAACAAATAGTGAATTATTTTGAAACATAAATAGATTAAAACATAAGATACACTTTAATATGGCTAAGTAAAACTGACTATAACAAACGTTAACGAGCTTCAGCGAACAATCTACACAACACGAACTAAACTGTTTTCATTTTATTTTACCCTAACCTCACCCTAACCTAACTATAAATTAACACAAAAATAACCCAGACTTAAACCTAAACTAACACTAACCTAACCCTAAACTAAGTGTTGGATATTTATTGTTCGTATTGCGTAGAAGCATCGGAATTTGATTAGTCTTTCTACGGAAAGTGTGAACTGCTCACGTGACAATTACAAATTTCTGAATATCTATACCTAAAAAGCACCAAAACTTTTATTCCCGCCTATCCACACACACACAAAGAAAGATTTTGTAGGGCCAGAAAAAAATATATCTCAAAACATTAAATATTGTTGCCGTATTTCATTTTATTGTACAACAATATCCCTCCTCAAAGTAAAATTAAAAAAATATAAGCGTAGTAAATACACACATACCCCCATGTAATTTTACGTTTAATTTATTTATATACAGATCTATTAATATAAAAAAGCTAAAGTATTTTAATTACGTTTTAGCGGATATTTATTTATAGTTAAATCATTCTTCACCCGTGTCAACGCCGAGCCAAGGATCCTGCTAGTGTTTAATAAAATATTATTGAAAAACAAAAGTTGTATAAAAAAAACTTCTTAAAAAAATGAAAAACAACCATAGAAAGCAAAATAAAAAGTAGAGAAAATAATTGAGACATTGAAGTAAAGCAAAACACTCCTTCCAGATTTTAAAGCCAAACCTCGGATTTTCTTTTCGTAAACTCCAGAGATACGAAATCCGAAAATTGCTAGCGTAGAACTTATATAAGCCGTAATATATTTATGTATATATCTATAATAAAACGTGCTATTTATACAAACCAATAATAGCTGCATATAAACAGGACATGTTTGGTCGAAACTGTAAAAAGCATTGACCTCGGCTGGCCGTACGTAGTCGATGCTTTTTAGAGATTCTACTTAAATATGTGCATGGATATGTTGCCATGATATATTTATATAAACAACACTTTTTATCATAAATGAATATATAAATCTATTTATTATTTAACTGGTATAAGCTGATATATATATATATATATATATATATATATATATATATATATATATATATATATATATATATATATATATATACATATATATATGCATATATATACGTATATATATATATATATATATATATATATATATAATTCTAATTCTATTTTTAATCTTTAATTTTTAATTTTTAATTTGAATGTCAAGTTTTTTTAATTCTTATTTTTGTCTATATATATACTTTCCTTAAGTCAATATTCCATTTATTTGTATCGTAGATTTATATATAATTTCTCTGATATTTTGTTATGGTTTATAATCATCCATTACCTTTTTATTTATAATATATATATATATATATATATATATATATATATATATATATATA
Organism: Sepiola atlantica; assembly: GCA_963556195.1. Classification (NCBI taxonomy): domain Eukaryota; kingdom Metazoa; phylum Mollusca; class Cephalopoda; order Sepiida; family Sepiolidae; genus Sepiola; species Sepiola atlantica. Next base: position 171,256,414 of record OY744517.1, on the reverse strand, counting down.
TATATATATGTCTTATTTAATTACTGTCCTGATTATAATTAAATATAATATTATCATATTAAATAAAAAAAATTAAAATGGAAATTATAATTATCTTGATTATAATATTGCGTATAGATTATTATTCTAAATTTATTACTTGATTTCAATTTGTAATGATTAGGATTATGGTTTAAGTTTGTTATATATTTTCACTATTATCGCTTTTCTATGTCTTTTAGTTATTTAAATATTTATTTATTTTTACATGTACTTTATTTTATATGCTTTAATATTCATGAATGTAGCTTTATTTTTTATTTTATTGTTATTTACTTTCTGATCTAAGTTGTATTTGAAATACTACATATTATGTAATATTATTATCATTATTGATGTTTTAAATAAAGTAGGTGATTTTCTTTTCTATCATAACTGGATATATACATTTTAAATAGAACTGAAACTTCATGTTGTTTTTGCTTGACTTGTAATTGTGATATTACGAGTTTTTCGGAATAATTTAAAATATATTAGAAAATAAAATATTCTAAATCATTTTAGAAAAGAATCACACGTCAAATATTCCTTCTGTTTGAATATGCTGATTTTATTTATCGCAATTTACTTAATATATATATATATATATATATATATATATATATATATATATATATATATATATATATATATATATATATATATATAATTAAAATTAGTATTTATATAAATATATCATGGCTACATATAACAGAGTATGTTTTTTTAAGCGTTAAACGTCACTGACCTCCTCAAGCCGATAAAAGTTAATGTCTCTTAAGGCTTCGATCGCAACTTGTTCTTGAATGTGTAGCCATTATATGTTTGTATAATTACAACTTTTGTATTATAAATAAATATTTAACTCTATTCATTATTTATTACATTTAGGTAACACACAGTAGACATTCTCCGGATCGTTACCCTGTTGATACGTACGTACCCTGGATTACTATATATATATATATATATATATGTATATATATATATATATATATATATATATATATATATATATATATATATATATATATATATATATATATATTACATTTGGCAGCATTTGGTTCAAAATAGAAATAACAGCTATAGAAATATTACATACAGATGCATATCTCCAATCGACAACAATAATAAAATTGAACTAATAATTTATCATAAAATATCGTGTAGTCAAAAAGAACGCCTCCCTAATCCCAACCCCTTTGAAACACTAGAAAGTATCAATGCCATCTATCAGTTGTAATGTTCTTTCGGAGAATGTTACTACCATCATAAATATAGCTCCATTGAGTTTCCAACCACTACCCTATCTCGTCGCCTCACCATGCATTTCGTGAACTCTTGCTCAATCTATAAGCATATACAGAAAAATAACTGCCCTCCACCCGATTAAAGACAAACTTTATACATTCCGAGACCAATTTGAAACAATTAAAAATACTTGAAGCCATCTACATCAAAACATAAAAACCTACAATAAATAATATCGTGTATGAAACTAGAAAACACATTTTAAAATCTTTACTTTAATTTAGTTTAGTTTGGTGCAGCCACTCCGGCGTCGCTGAATTCACATTCGAAAAAACGGACATTGTTTATTAAATTGTTTTCCACCCAATTGTTCCTCTTTCTATTTATTTGACTACACCAAATAAATTTAGCTATTACTTTAAAACATAAATAAATACCTAAATAAATGGTTTAAATATGTAACTCGTCAACGTGTTTCTTTGGAACAATGTTTGCGTATATTTAAGTGCACGTCTGTCCGATGTATTTTACAAATTGTCCTCTTACACCAGCTTCATAGTTAATTTTGCCATCAACATTTGAAAATGATTTACAGACGAATTGATAACGTTAGCGACGCATATGGAACTTTAATCATTTTTTTATATTTAAACCCTAAGAAAATCATTAGAAAGGATTAAAAGATTTTAAAAGATTATAACTAATCAGTGACAATTTTTTTACAAAAGTTTTGTTTATTGTATTTTACTTACAGTTTTTTTATCCATTTTCTCTGCTGATTCCAAAAATGTGATTATCTTCTCTGTATCATCGGCCGTTATAGAAATACACCGCATTTATATGTCATCATATAGTTGAAAATGCTATATGTTCTGCTACTAAATGTATATCTAATTTTCTCTTTCATATCAATTACTAAGTTCTGTTCTTATTAAGATGGCTACTAGAGGATGTAACAAATCTCCAGATACATTTTGCTATGTGTGTGGTTATTATATTGAAAAAAAAAGCGGGTCCAAATTGTTGATAGAATACAGACTCTATTTTCGGTGGTCAGGAAATAACTTGCTAACAGGTGACTGAGATGTCATGCTACAATTTTTATGATAACTGTTACTCGACTGAGTGTAACTCGACTGAGTGGCACTCCATTGAGTGGCACTCCACTAGGATTAGTAAAATAGTTTGTGAAGTCCTTGGATTTTGGAGGAGAAGCTTTTCAAGAAATTCGTCTTATATTTCCAAAGCTTTCAGATGCTAAAATCAAAGATGGTATATTTGTTGTACCCAAAGTAAATGCAATGTTGCAGACGGGGAAACTTGAACGGTCGATGACAAAAGTTTAAAAAGAAGCTTGGTGTGCATTTCGTGATGTAGTTCGTGGATTCGTAGGAAATCACAAGGATCCTAATTACAAACAACTGGTATACAAGCTTATTGAGATCTCTAAGAAACTGGGTTGTCGTATGAGAATGAGATGAAAATGAGATGAGAATGCAAAAATGAACCTTTAATTTTCTTCCCCGAAACTTCGGTGGTATCAGTGAAGAACATGTTGGGAGATTTCATCAGGGCATCGCTACAATGGAAAGAAGATATCAAAGACGATAGGATGCTGCGATTATGAGGGATTATATATGGTCTCTTGTCAGAACTGATGAAAATGTGCACTTTAGAAAATCTCGATCGCCAAAGCACTTCTAATTTTAATAAAAGAGTTATCAAAGCATTTACATTGCAAAGTTGTATGGTGTGTTTTGTGGTAACTAACATTGTATTTACTAAATACCATTCAATACATAGAAAAAGTACTAAATGATGTGTTATTATGTTTACAACATACTGCTGTAGAGAAAGGTTGTGTATAAAACGCGAAAATATTAAATTAAGAACAAATTTAAAAAATATCGATGGTATGCCAAAAATGCATATAAAAACATAAAAAAATAAAAATAAACAAAACATGGGTTACATTGTGTTATTGTTAATTATGTTTGCATGAATATATATATATATATATATATATATATATATATATATATATAACCATATCCACTCCTTTAAAAATAGCAACGATAATAGAACTGGCACTTCACTCTCCAATTTAATTAGAAATCTCAATCTTAAAAATACCCCCTATTCACTTCACTGGTCAATACTTAAAAGTCCAAATCATATACCCCGGGTGCACCCCACTGCAAACTTTGTACATTGGAAACATTTAAGATCGCTACTGCTACTAAATCTAAAAATATTATTAATTCTAAGAATGAACTGATCTCCAGTTGCAGACATAAACGTAAATTTAAGTATAGCAACCATACTAATCCCCCAGACACCCCTCCCTCATTTGATTAACTACCCTTCCTACATCTCGGATTTACCCTCCTTACATCTCGGATTTCTTTTCACCTATAGTTCTGATTCCCTTTGTTCTATAACTTTGCATATATCTCCTTCATTCCTTTAGCTTTTCTGTTAACTTAAAAAAATACTCATAAATTCCGTTAGCTTTACAATCTCCTAAGCTTTAGTACCTTTCTCCCACTACCCCCTAAATCATTGTACTTAACCTCCTTAATCGTATAACCTTAATATGATTTCAATTACTTTTTCCTTAAACTTCCTTTAATACACTCGTTCGCTTCCCATCAACACATCCAACCTTCTAATCTTCCCTTTCACCTGATAACTAACCCACCATATTTGCATTAGACCCTAGCCCTCTTATTTACTTGATGATTCGCCTTATCTACTTTTAATCCCCTTTGCACACTTCCATATCGGACTGCGCACCGTTTTCTCTGTGCATTCTAATTACAGTCTCCCCCCCCTGTTAAACTTCTAAATAATTCTTCTTCTCACTCTTTTAATAGCCTCGATTATTCCTCCCTCGATCACCTCGCCCCTCGCTCACTTCTCTCGGACCTTGCTCAATCCCGACCCCCGCCATCACTCTACAACTTTTATCCCCCCTAATATTTACTTTTAACTGCTATCCCCTTCTCAATCTGGTTTAAATTAGTGTCACTGTTTTAACTAAAGTGTGTATCAAATTCTCTCTGCCATCATTAAGCTATTTAATAATTTTCTTAATTAACTTCCATATTTCTTATTCTGGGATATTTTTTGATTCAAAGTTTAATTTTCCTACATCCAAAAACCACTAGCGTCCCGTAACAACATATTTTATCAACCCAAATTTTTAACCAGTTTGGGGATTTTCATTCCGATTCAATACTCGACGTCAAATTATATTTTCCTTATTCCAATACTCACTGCCGGATTCCATTTTTATCGACTATTCCCTCATTTATATATTTCTTTATCTGTTAATCCATAATTTTCCTTGCGAGCCTAAGATTAATTTTTTTTCCATTTAATTATTTTTATTTTTATTTTTATTTTTATTTTTATTATTTATTATTTTTTATTTCTACCCTTCAAATATATTAGCTTCATTGTTTATAAGTAATGTCATCTGATTAAACACCTTACCCCATACCCCTGTTCATATCCCCCCGACATATTCTGGTATTTTAATTCTCCCTTCCCGCACTCATTGACTTGCCCCCACACCCCTCTATCCCATTTCTATTTGAACCATAATTTCGCACTTGCGTCCACTTTCAACTTTAAGTGACCTACCCCTCACATTCACACTCTTAGTTTTAAATCACACTTATTCATCGCACCCGCACCCTTCTCCTACCTTACACCCCCTACACTTTCCTTTCTTGCCTACTGGTCGCATATGAGTTTTTGCCATTCTTCAGACTAGTCTTGTTTTTCAACGGGCAATCTGGAATTTTGGCCTAGCCTTTAAATATTAATTCGCTGTCTTTTTGCCAATTTAAACCTATTTTATGATTTTAGGCCCAGGAAGTCATTTTTAAATGGCGTATACTTTCCATCTAACGTTTTACTGAGGCTTGTTGCATCCACGAACGTACCTTCTATTGGACATTTTACCCTCTGGATTATATCTATCTTCGCCGCACCTGAAGATGTGTTTTTTTGGAATTTAATTCTGAATATTCTCATGTCATTTCTCGTGCCTTTTAACAACCTACCTATCTACATTTCACTTTCTCCGCTGGACTTTTTGACACCGGACTTTTTTGCAATCGGACATTTGCTTGCAATCGGGCAGAGTTTTGCCTTGTGTCTTTTCCCCACAATCTTTATTTTACTTTTTCAAATTTTAAATCTTGGCCTTTGCCAACTTATCTATCCCAGCGATTTCCTCTGATGATAAGATGTTGATCTTTGAAAAGCCTGGCTTAAGGAGAAATTTAACGTGAATAAATTGCCTTTTTGCGGAATATACCTTGCTCTGAGCAACTGAATTAAAAAAGATTTGACTTTTGCTTTTCTAATTCCTTTTCACCATTCTACATATCTATCTGCTTTATCCTGGATATTGAGCTGTATACTTTTCACAATAAATTTCACCTTTCTTAAAAGTTTGCTTTTAATTCACCACTTTTTTATTTATATATATATATATATATATATATATATATATATAGGTATGCATCCCCGTGTTTACTATTTTTATATCAGTAAATTTAATAACGTTTCATTTAAATAATTAAACAAAAAGAAGCGTTTTCTCCCTTTGCAAAGATCTATATCGAACAATCAAGCTTTACCCTTGGAATGTGAATCATGAAAGTAAAGCACTAATTTATCCATTTGAAAACATTTCTATTTATTTCAAAGCGATTGCCTAATATTGAAAACAAACAGCAAACCTTTTTAAAGTCATGTCGATCTTTTCTTCTTAATACACACTGTGTAATTAACATATTATTTTCTTGCGAGATTTTTACTGTTGATGTTATTTGTTAACTTTACCTGTTTTTCTTGTGATGTCGAAAAAGAGTTTTAAATTCTGGTGTCTACAGAAAAATCTGTTTAACGCTTAGGGTTAATAACCGATAATAAAACGCGGCATCTCTGAACTATCAAATAAATAAGATATACAAATTGAAATAATTCTTCTACATACGTCATGCGTTTCTCTTTTATAAAATTATCTTTTTGCTATCTGATATGGTTCGTTTTTATATTAAATATCTGTAAACTGTCATCATACAGCAAAGAATTGAAAAGAGATGTTTCTCTTTCATCAAAGACGAAACGTGTATATTTTATGTTATATTACATGTTCAAAGAGGAATATGCAGGGCTATGACCTTGTGCCCGAATTGTTTACAGCTTTGTTATTACGACGTGGTATATAAAAGGCTACGAGGTTGAGGTAAAACACAACAGAGTTGGCCAAATGTGAAGAGGGGGTACAAACATCTAACATTTAACCGTAAAACTACATTATAATCAAATTTTACCCGAGAACGTTATTTATCAAATATTTAATGCCAATGCATTTTCCAAATATGTGATGCTAACGTATCAACTTGTTTATACAAAACAGTTAATCAAATATTTTAGTCGAACACATAACATTTCTAATCTTAATTACGCGGTTTATCAAATACTGTACCATAACACATTACTTATTTAATCTTAATACGACGGTTAATCAAATTGCTTATTTCATCATATCATTTAAGAACAACAGTGACATTCAATGATATTTGCTTAGAATACATGCAAATATAGCTGGTATGATTAGATTATGTAAAATAATTGATTTTAATGAAGTTTTGTTGAGGGAACAAAGACGAAATCAAATCGAATTATACATCATCAAACGGAAAAATATGCACAAATCAAATCAATGATTGATTTTTATACATTTGAGTTAGCCTCAACCTGAGCGTGTGATTTATGGGAATACAAATATTTTCCGTTCGCTTTCAGATACATATATATATATATATATATATATATATATATATATATATATATATATATATATATATATATATATATAAATATTATAAGCTGTACACGTCTGACGTTACTCGGGAGTAAAAAAACAATGACAGACTTGTTTATGAAAAAAACGGAGAATTATGTTGGTTTGTTTAATTGTGTAATTAAATTATTTTGTGAAATTATAATGGTTTACATTTTATTTTAGTACTTGGCGCTAATCGATTAATATTCTTTAGCAGGTTTAGTTAGAGCAGGGTTAGCAATGATTGATTTATGTCTGCACTATACGCGATTACATGCTTGCTTAAGAGGAAAGCTGGTGTTAGATCATTGTTCAAGGCGCCTGTTCATTTTATAATCGGCCTTCCTCTCGATCGCGACCCGGCAAATTCTAATATAAAAGACACGTTTAATGTGACATAATTTAATTAATACACATATTTATGTTTCAAAATCTCAAAGGCAGAACTCAGTGTATTTGTACACGATAACTTTTCTTTAATTTGTCTCCTTCAAGTTAAGGTTAATGTATCTACTCTAATCGTGTTCTAATCTGTAATAAGTAGTTTAAGAAAAAAACTCAAGAGTAATAAAATATACTTGTTCTAATAACCCAATGGAAATAGGCCAGTCCGAATCAAGTATCGATACATCAAACGATTTGCTATTTATAGCTGACTTGGAAAATTCGACACACAAACGTTATATGAGAATAAAAAAAAATGAAAATAAAATATTTGAAAGTGAAAACAAATCAACATAGAATGCATTATAACGATTACATGCTCTAAACAGATCTTCTTTAGCAGGTCTTTGATTGCCGAAATCATTTTCTGGACGATAGTCCTCCCTAAACATCATATGTGCCTATGTGGAACCATATATAACATACTTAAGACATTTTTAATCGTCGAAATTAGCAGTGCAGAGTCTGTTGTTATCTTAATTTAGATTAAAACTATTTTAAGTGAACCAAAACACAAATGTACAGTAATGGGCAAGTTAATATCACGTGGTATGCTACTCCCTAATTTGCTATGCATTATATTCTGAAACATTTGAAATATATTTGCATGCGATTAAAAATTAATTTAAAATGTGAATTACTTAATCTATTATGCAGTATTTATTTGGATTTAAAACAGCCTATTTTGACATAACACTAAGAGTGTTTTCGAATAGGCTGGAAGACCAGGGTGCAATGCTAGGTGAAGACATACAAAGTGTTATTGATGCCTTCTTGTTAAACACTCAAAATTATGAGGTTAAGATAAAGTGGTAGAGAAGTTTGTGTAGTGGCCAATAAAAAGGAAGTCTTCGTGGGGCCCTCGACTATGCTCGACAAATTTACTTTTGTTTTTACTAACTTACATCATGAGGACATAATTTTATCACCAAAAGCACATATTAAAAGGTGGCTATATTCGGGCATTATGTAACACACGAGAAGAATAAACAATATATCGTTGAATTGTGGGAATTTAATTAATATTCTTTCATGGGATATACCTTACCCTAATGCGCAACATATTTCATTTGAAACAATTTTCGACGTATGCAATTCAAATTCGATTGTACTCAGTTTCTTTTCTATGAACATCGCCCGAGATAATGCATGAAGTCACTTGATGTAAGGAGCTAACGAGTAACGAATATTATCATTGCAAAAACAGAGTATGCCTATTGGGCTTAGTCTTGAAAATATCAATACTTTAGGTAAGAGGAAAACAGTCAGCAGGACGAGAATTGCACAAGCCTGTAGCTTTTTGAAAGAAGCTCCTGGTATAGCTGTATTACAGTGAGGTATCAAAGCAGCGAATTGATATAGACCACTAGACAAACGATTCAAACAATCTGGAACAATAGAATTAGAGAATATATCACACAATTTGGAAGAACACATGCCATGATAGTACTTATAGAAAAGACTGGGACTAGCAACATCACGTATGTGAGATAGAGGGTGTAGAAAAGACGTTACGGTAAGGCCAATCAAATTATAGATGCGTTTCTTCATCTTATCAAGAACGATCAAATAGGAAACGAATTCACCAGCCCAAATATGACAACAGTACTCTCTCTCTTTCTCTCTCTATCTCTCTCTGATGTGCAATACCTAATTTGTATTCAATATTTTGTTAATAAATCGGTAACATTTACATATGAGTACATGTCTGTTTCAAAATGATTGCGTATTGTAAAAGCGTATGATATTCTGAATAACAATTCTACCAGACAAACAAACTTGTAAAAAATAAACTGTCTACTCAAATAGAATGTTAGTGAAAATATGAATTAAATTAAAACATCGGATGGTGGGGTAAATAAGTAATTTCAAGCGACCATTATCACTAGTGACAAATACTCTTTGTGTTTTGTCTTGTAGTTTTTGAAAAGGAGATTTCCCCTTTTTTATTGGCATAATGTTGTATGTAATGATACTCAAAATTGTTGTTGTTTCATGAGAAAACCGAAATATTTTAAACCTGACGTGTATATTTACGTAGATAAAACTACCTTTTATTCTCTTGCTAAACTTTATTTAAAAAATATAATTTAGAATCATGATTAAACATTGAATTTTGTTTATAGGTAAGTATAAAATAATTTTAGATATTCGTCATTAGTCGGATATTTATATATCATGTACATGCATGGATCCGCTTGATAATATTGGTTTTCGTATTCACAGAATTCAGACCACTTTTTATATGTATATATATATATATATATACATATATATATATATATATGTGTGTGTGTGTGTGTGTGTGAATTAATGTATTAAGTCTAAATATTAACGAAATAAGACAAACCAATACTTTTCAAAATTGCTCAATATATATATTAGAGCTTTTTATATTAAAATAAACATAGTTTGAGTATCCGACAATTGTTTCAGAACTACTTCGGCTCCTCCTCAGGGATATACTGATGATCAAAGATTAGATCCGCCAATACACAATCATAAAAAACGAAAAACCAAGAGACAAAAATAAACAGGCACATTACATCAAAAATTATTCAGACGAGTAACCCCTTTGCATAAGATGACATATTGACACCTACCTATCGACGCTTAAGAAAGTCGGTCAGCCGAAACTATAGGCAGGACTGGCATTTATTGAAAATAGTAATGCCTTAAATTTAAATGACTAAGAGATTTATCCTAAGAACTATGAAAGTGTTAGGACTCAAAGTTTTAGATAGTATGCTTAATCTCAACCAAGGGGTATACGAACAATGTATGAAGGATAACAATGATCCAATATACGTAAATCCAAAATCAAACCATCTACAAAGCGGTATTAAACAGATCCCGTTATTCATAGGACATATAACTAGCAATACTCCTTCTAATGAAAATTTGTTCAATAAAAAATAGTAGTGCTTACAATAATGCTCTAAGTAATAGTGGTTATATCAACACGACTATCGAATATCAAGATGATAGAAATAGAAATAAGAGTAGGATTGATAGAAAACGAAACATTATTTGGTATACACCTCCGTTTAACCAACTAGTTAAATCCAAGATTTGACATATGTTTTTTAACTTGTAATATAAGCATTTCCCAAATAATAACCCACAGCATAAAATCCAAAATAAAACACAATCAAACTAGTTACAGTTGCACTAATAATTTAGAAAAAATAACAAGTCACAATAGAAAAATCCTAAAGTAAAATAATACAAACAACTTTACTAGCATATAGGATACTAAATTTAATTGTAGAAATAAAAGTGAGTGCGCGTTACAAGAAAATGTTTAATGAAATATGTAGTATATCTAAGCACAGTTTTCCCAGAGAATGATCCTAATTTGAAAAGATTCTACATAGGGGGTACTAGTACTGATGTCGTATTGGTATAACTCGGGATGATGAGACTATTATTAGTAACCCGGAGATCTATAAATTAATAAGTTACAAGGTTTGGACTTTATATTGAAAAAACAAACATTTTGAAGGGTGAACATAATCATAAAATTAATGAACCTAAATAAATACCAATTAAATGTCCGTTAAGCTAAGTCAATATAGATGGACACAGAATGTAAGATCACTTCAAGGAGAGAATATAATTAATTTACAATAAAATAAAATAAAAAGTTCAATTCCTTTATAGAATAACGTAACATTATTACAAATATATATATATATATATATATATATATATATATATGTGTTTATTCATATACGTATATATGTGTGTATGTGTGTGGGTAAGTGTATGAGTGTGTGTGTATAAGTATGGATGTATGTATGTGGGAGTGTAGGTTTGTTTGGGTGTGGGTGCATGTAGTTAAGGAAGGAGAGACAAGCCGATTGTAGCCAGGTGTCAGACTGTCATCTTACTCAAAGGGGTTCTCGTCTGAATAATTTTGATGTCAGTTGTCTGTTTTTGTCTCTTTTTCATGATTGTGTATTAGCGGATCTAATCTTTGCTCATCAGTATATCCCTGAGGAAGAGCCATAGATGTTCTGAAACAATTGTCAAATAATAAAACTATGTTGATTTTGATATATATATATACATATATATATATATATATATATATATATATATATATGTATATATATATAACTCTATGTCAATGTATGTATATTAATATATATATATATATATATATATGTATATATATATATTACTATATAATTAAATATACAGATGAATTATCTGTGAAATTGAAAATAAAACCAGGAAAATATTAACAATAATGATAATAAAATATATGAACACTAGTGTACACCATCCTTCAAATAGAACAGCAATCAGAAGTAGTCCTCGTAGATATTCGCATTCGTTATTTATCTTGATAGGTTACTAAATATTCATATAGAATCTTAAAACTACGTCAGTAAAGTATTTTTGAATACATTCTATATATATATTATTTGGTACAGATAATCAGTACAACATATATATATATATATATTATAATTCCTAATGTCGTTTAAGAAACAAACACCGACCGTCCTTTTATTTATTATTGAGTGGAGCATTTCCTTCCAAATTCATTTCCGACGGCGCGGGTTGTCTAACATGTTTTTTTATTATTATTTCTCTTCAATACTTGGAAAGGTTTCATCCGCGAACAAGAAAAAAACACGCATTATTTTCGACAAATTTGTGCGCGACGAGATGGGAGTACATACATTTATTTATATACAAATAAATACACATTGCCCTTTAATATAGAATTGAAGATATGTAATCATTAGTAATTTGAGTGTAATTAATCTGAGCTGTCTCTTTCTCTGATTCTTGTTCAGTATATATTAAAATAAAACATTACATAATAATAGATTTTTCCTTACATTAATGCGGTCGCTATAACCTGTTATTTCTATTTTGAATAACGAATTTCCAAATCTCAAAAAAAAAAGCACTTTAATGATGCATGACGTTTTCCTTTTTACGTGGTCGTTTTTTCTAACAAAACCCGATAATCCTTTTAGATGTCCTGGTTAATATCGTTCTCATGGGTCTTCTTGGCAACATACTTTGTGTCCCATTCGGGCCACACGTGATCTATTTCAATACCGACTCGCATTCTTAGTTCATCCAGCAAGTATTGGTTATGGCCTCCATCAGTGAACTGTTATGTGAGACGTAGTTTATTTGAATTGTATTCTGCTTATGTTCATTATAGGCAATGATGATTTCAGGTTTTATCTACCTCTATCATAAACACACAAACACACACACACACACACATATATACATATATATATATATATATATATATATATATATATATATATATATATATGTATATGTATATATATATGTATACGTATGTTATTTATACTAGAAAATATATGCTCCCTCTGGTCGCATATTTTGCTAGGCTGCCGCGTCAGAAATGACGCTCATGCGTAAACCGATGGAGCCCTAGTCATATTTCTTGGGTGGTTAGCATTGATTTTCTTTGTTTTTGACCAAGAATTTTTTTAGTTGAAAATAAAGAAAAAAAATTCGACCCTAGCCCGATTTTTGTTTTACTCCCCCCCCATAAATAGAAATATTTTTACTTCATAAAGAAAGAAAGAAAAATGTTTGCACATCCTCTTCATTTTTTTTTACCCTCCCCAAACATAGAAATATTTTTAGTTAAGAAAAAAAATGTTTTGACCGCCTTCCCCCAATTTTTTTATCTACCCCCCATACATATAAATATTTTTGATTAGAACGAAAAAAAAAAGAAAAGCTAACCCTTATTCTAGCCCCCACGTTGACCTTGACCCTAACCGTAACAACGGGGTCAAAGCTAGCGCGGGTCCTAAAATGAAAAAGCACCTACAAATCAAATACAGTGAACACTGTGTGTGTTTGTTTATTTAATGACCTTGTTTTAATAAAACAATTTGATTCTGAAATCAGTTGTATAGTTTTCCAGTGCAATTTGTTATTTTTTCTGTTGACAGTAAAGAAAGTAAATCACATATTTTTTTTTAATAAATAAAACATGGAATCCTAAATTCAGGTCACATTGTGAAAAAATGATAATATTGGATATGAAAGTAGTAAGAAATCAAATACGGAGGGAGGTCGTTTCAATGGATTAACGCTGTTTAATCAGTTGGGTGTACGATGAAATAACTACGTAACTCATTAATTTTTTAAATCAATTATCATTTTAATTAAACAATTTGATTCAATAAATGTGTGTTTTAAAGCATAATGGCTAATAAGATTAAGAAAATAAACACACTCAGAACGTTTTAAAGTAACACGGTTAAATGCCAACGTTATGTTTACATTTGAAATTACGCGCCGTCTTACGTCTGTATTAATTTGACATTTTAATTAAACAGTTTGATTCAATAAATTTGTGTTTTAAAGCATAATGGCTAATAAGATTAAGAAAATAAACAAACTCAGAACGTTTTAAAGTAACACGGTTAAATGCCAACGTTCTGTTTACATTTGAAATTACGCGCCGTCTTACGTCTGTATTAATTTGACGGAGGGAGGTTGTTTCAATGGATTACCGCTGTTTAATCAGTTGGGCGTAGATGAAATAACTACGTAACTCATTAATTTTTAAATCAATTATTATTTTAATTAAACAATTTGATTCAATAATTATGATTTATAAGCAAGATTATTAGCGAGCAAAATTGCGTAAATACATGTGGAAATGTGAACATAAGAATCATGAGTGTATATTTGCGAATACTAATTTATTAGAAGTTCAAATGCAATTGATTATGTAAATTGAGAAACGCGCATAGTGTTTGCGGCGTTTTTTTTTCATAGTATATGATGAAGCTGGCGGACTAGTTCTCGGCCTTTCGGCTAAGATCAGAGTGTAGTATCTGTTCTCAGATAAAACATTCTCGTTTTCCCAAAGACCAGGCTTTCCGCTTACCTAGCCTTGCGGCTAGGTTCAAAGCGTTTTTCTTTGACCAAGCCCCCTTTTGGGGCTTTTGTCACCTTTTTGTCCCCTCTTGGGACTTTTCTCTTTTCTTCTTTTCCCTGACTGTTGGGCTGACTTAAGCAGCTGGCAGGTTTCGGGGAGACTGACGAACCCGTAAAACGGTGAAGGTCTCTTCGTCTCCGAATCGGCGGGTCTAGTCCGACAGTCAGGTTCGTTCGCCCCTCTTGGGCGATTAATTATTTTTTATTCTTTCTTTCAGCGTGTGTCTGAGGTGCGCACTTAAGCAGCTGGCAGGTTTCGGGGAGACTGACGAACCCGTAAAACGGTGAAGGTCTACTCGTCTCCGAATCGGCGGGTGTCGTGCCTCTTACAGACCCGTTTATAGATGGAAGCCACCCGGGCCTCAAAAAACTGTGTTGTCGTTGACAACAGCGAGGAAGGTGTGACCGCGGAGGGCATCTTGTTAGATTTGGTGAATCGTACTCCTGAGTACGACCTAATGATGATGGGGATAACCGTGCCGAGCGGTTCTCCGACCTGGAAGGGGGGTTGCACACCCGAGTGCGCCCCGGTCGTGTTGGAGAGGGGTTGCACACCCGAGTGCACCCCGGTCGTGTTGGAGGGGGGTTGTGCGCCCTAGTCGTGTTGGAGGGGGGTTGCACGCCCGAGTGCGCCCCAGTCGTGTTGGAGGGGGGTTGCACGCCCGAGTGCGCCCCGGTCGTGTTGGAGGGGGGTTGCACGCCCGAGTGCGCCCCGGTCGTGTTGGAGGGGGGTTGCACGCCCGAGTGCGCCCCAGTCGTGTTGGAGGGGGGTTGCACACCCGAGTGCGCCCCAGGAGGTGTTGCCTCGCCGGGCACCTCAGTTTCGGTTATGGGGGGGGGGGTCGCACCGAGCGGCACTCCAGTCGGGTCGTTTTCTATGGCAGGGGGTAGCATGCCCGAATGCACCCAAACCATAAGTTTTGGCGAATTCAGTGACACCCCATTCTTTAATCAGAAGCTGGTAAGAAAGTGACAGTCTCTAGACTTGGAGGTGGCACAGAGACAGTATAGGCCAAAGTCGTTTCTTGGGTGCTCCTCGGTGGGATCATCAACGGACAGCTCTGAGGGAGACGAGAGTAGGCCTGAAAGACCAAGAGTTAGGAAAGGGGCCAAAAAGGTCTTGCCAGAAAAGACACTTAATAAGGACTCCAAAGGAACCATATCGACGTGGGGACCCCAGGCCCAGAAGACTCCAGAGGAGTATAGGCGACTCTTCAGAGATAAATACGCCGACTTCACCGACGGAAGTACAATCAAAGTAGTCCCGGGCACTCTGGAGAGACTAAAGAGACGAATAGTCTCATTGGTTACAACTGATACAAAGACGAAGGGGCTGACTGGGGTCCCCAAGGACAAAATAATGAAAATACTTGGGGATCTGAAGATCCCAGCTACTTACGTAGTAAAGCGATCATACGCTATGTATGATATTCTGCTCCCTAACGTGGCAGAAGCCGAAAGAGTGGCGAAATGGGAGCATACGAGTAACGGGATAAAATTGACTCCCGAATATTTATCAAAGAGGAGGACAACTGTGTCAGTTCTCGGCGTCCCATGCTGTGTCGCCTTCGAACACATAGGCGCCATTATGTCACAGTATGGCGACGTTGAGGCAGTGTTCCCAGTCCGTGGTCCCCGAAATATCCAGACGGGGGACTACAAAATCCTTATGCGACTCACCCGTGAAGGATTCCGGGAGATACCGGCGCAGCTATACTGCGAAACCTGGTCGATGCCAGTGATAGTGGAGGGAAGGAGGCCGGTTTGTTGGCACTGTCAGACGTCGGGGCATATGGCAAAGGAGTGCCCCAAAAGGAACCCACCAAAGACCCCGGTGGCAGTGCCAACAGTGACAACAAATGTCCCCAAACCAACAGAACCAACAGTACCGGAAGAAGTACCGGAAGTACCGGAAGAAGAAAAAGGTTGGAACAAGGTGGCAGCCAAGAAGGGGAAAAAGCCGACTCCAAGCACGAGCGAGAAACCCGCTAAACCACCAACCGCAGCAGGAGATCAGCCTGCACCTGCGGTCAAACGGAAGTTTCAGTTCCCCTCATCAGGATCAGACGAAAATAACGACTCTGAGGAGGACATGACTGTGGAAGGAGTACCGCCGGTCCAGAAGCCCAAGAAGGACACCAGGGCAAAGAAGAGCCGAGACCAGAAAGCGACATGTCCAGACAAGGAAATCGTTCAACCACCCAAACCCCAATCTCCAGAACCCGAAGTTGTGGTTGAACAAAATACCCCTCCCCAATCCAACACCCGTAGCATCGGCCGAGGCAGATGAAGAGCCTAAAAGCCCATATAAAACTGCCAAACAACCAGAGGCAGCTGTAGCCGACAAGGTAGCGGCGGAGGAAGCTGTTGCCGACAAGGTAGCGGCGGAGGAAGCTGTTGCCGACAAGGTAGCTATGGAGGAAACTGTTGCTGACGAGGAAGTGCCGGAAGAAGTTACGGCGAAAACTGCACCCACTCCTCCACCAGTTAGACGAGAAAGATCCCGGAAGCTCCCTTTCCTGCCTGGGGGAAGAATTTGTGAGGCGGACGCAACACTTGTCCAGTCGGACCTAAGTAATAGGCAGAGGGGTTATCTGAAACAGTTAGGAGCGTTCACACATGTGAAAGGGAAAAGAGTCGATAACCCTCTGAACTTCCGGGATGCCCCAATGATAACTACCTTTATCAGGCATGATAAAGGTAGTAGGGCACGCGCCCTTTGGAGAATGGTGGAGGAGGGAAGGATGGCTATTCCGGGGGTTACCTTAGTTGACGAGGAGCATCCATCAAAAAAGAAATTGGCTTCTAAATGTCCGGGGAGGGTCCCCATTTATGTTCATCCCTCATTTTTTCGGGCTTTAAAGCTAACCTTTCCCCTGGACGTGGGAGGTCTGGCTCGAGACGGACGGATTTCGTCCGAACTGCTGACTGGCAGTCTTGGTCAGGCCTTCGGCGTCCTCACTCCCGAGGACTTTAGGCCCGTCTGCGACATATAAATAAAGGATAATGGCTTTAAACCTGGCCACATTGAATGTGAGGGGCATGAGATCTCGAAGCAAGGCTGTTCGCGTGGTGAGGGATCTCGTGGCCCTTAAGGTAGATATAGCTGCGATCGAGGAGACCCACTTCGTTTCGTATGGGGATTGTGATGTGCTGACTGACGACTATGACGTCATCTCAGCATATGGCAATGTCCGTAGTTGTGGTGTCTCTTTGCTAGTGAGACGCACTCTGTCCGTGACAGTGCGCGTTGTTCATACGGATGCGGAAGGACGGTTGGTCGTAGTCGATGTTGCCGTTAACAGCAGCAAGTTTCGGATCGTTGCGGTTTATGCGCCTAACGCTGTTGGTGAGAGGGTTTCCTTTTTTCGACGGTTGGAGACGTTTCTCGGGGGTCCGGAGCGAGTAGTTTTAATGGGGGATTGGAACGCCGTCCTTGACCCCAAGATAGATAAGGTCGGGGGTAATAGAGGGTCGGATAGGTGTGATAGCAGTCTGTCTGACCTGATCGCCTCATGCGATCTTGTCGACAGATTTCGCGTTGATCACCCAGGGCGGGAGATGTGGACGTGGCATACTAGCGCGGCCTTCTTTTCGAGTACTTACTTGGACAGAATGTTAGTTAGAAGAGGCGACATAGATTTCTTATCTTGTCCCACGTTCACTTGGTTAGGTCATTCGGACCATAAATTGGTTATGGCCCGTTTGAATTCAAGTGATAGGCCTAGGTTAGCTGGGTACTGGAAGTTGAATACCTCCTTACTGGAGATACGCGACTTCCGGGACAAGCTAACGTTACTACTTCAGCGGAGTTTAGTGGGGGCGGTTATCGGGAGTAGTTGGTGGGTTAAAACTAAGGCTCACGTTAGACGCTTTTGTGTCCGCTATAGCCAGCGCCTCGCTCGAGATAGGGCTAGGACACAGAAGCGTGTAGAGGAAAAGATGACCCGGGCGGTGGCTGGGGGGGGGATCCCCTAGAGATAGCCTTAATTAAGAGGGACCTCAATCGCTTGGCTAGCGAGCGATATGAAGGTCAAGTAGTTTGCGCTAGGTTAAAGAAAGTCTCTAACGAAGCTGTGAACGTTGACGCTGTTGAGCGTAAGGCTGCTTTACGTCGTGGCTCGGATGGGTACATTCGGAAGGTGAAAAACCTGGAAGGACATACCCTGGTATCGACTCGTGAGATTTGCGAGGGGTTCCGCGAGCATTTGGAGGAACGTTTCACCCAACTACCCAGACTCCGCGTCCAGGAGTTTGACAGCTATTTGGCTGGCTCGCCCCGCCTAGAGGCGGCTCGAGCGGCTGGCTGTGATGGCATGGTTACAGAGGGTGAGATCATTACTGCGTTGAAGCAGGTCGGCTTAAACAAATCTCCAGGACTCGATGGTCTGTCATACGAAGTTTACTTGAGGCTGTCGCCCATGTTTGTTCCTCTTCTGAAGGATGTGTTTAACCACTGGTTTGCTCAGGGCTCGATCCCTGGACAGGTTACCAAAGGAGTGGTCACATTGTTGAAGAAGGGGAGCCAACCTGGTGGGGGGAATCTAGATGATTACAGGCCCATAACTCTGCTAAACACAGAGTGAAAGATTTTGGCCCGTGTTCTTGCGAATCGTTTGCAGATTGTCATTGCTGATTTGATCGAGCCTGAGCAGAATTATGCTGTGAAGGGGAGGTCAATTCAAGACAATTTGCATCTGGTCCGTACGATCCTAGAGGGTATAGAAGACGACACTGAAGCCGCGCTGATCAATTTAGATCAGTCCAAGGCTTTCGATAGGGTCGACCGGGGTTTTTTGGAATCTGTTTTAGAGGCTGCCTGTTTTAATCCGGACTTCCGCAAGTGGATCTCCATTCTGTATCGTCTGCCGACGGTAGCGGTGCAGGTAAACGGTAGGCTGTCGGAATCGTTCGTGGTTTCTCGTTCGGTGCGTCAGGGTTGTCCGCTGTCGCCCCTGCTTTATGTCCTGGCGTTGGAGCCCTTCCTTCGCAAATTAAGGGACGGGGCGGCTACACCAGCTCTGCGCGGAATCGCTATCCCTCCTCACTATGCGCGAGCCAGGGTTTCCGCGTATGCCGATGATGTCACCGTTTTTGTGTCCAGCCGTGAAGACATAGAAGCGGTGATAAAGGCGCTCGCTCGTTACGAAGAGGTTACAGGGGCCATTGTCAACCGCAGCAAGTCCAACGGCCTGCGGTTGGCTGCCTGGAGCGGAGAGACCGCACTTCCAGGTGACTTCAGCTGGACCGATGGCCCGGTTCGGATCCTTGGCGTTTGGTTCGGACCGGGTCTCCAGCTGGAAAAAAATTGGTCGGAAGTACAGGCAAAGGTCGAATCGTCTGTAAGGGCTTGGATTCGAAGGAAACTTTCCTTGAAGGGGAGAGCTGAGGCGTGCGCCACTTACGTCTTTCCTCTCATACTTTACCGACTGTCTGTACTCCCTCTGCCCGCGGACCGCCTTCTTGCTTTCACGCGCTTGCTCTTTTCACTTCTGTGGAACGGGCGGGAAGCATACGTCCGCAGACAGGTCTGTACGCAACGTCCGTGCGATGGAGGCTTGGGGATGCCTGACTTGGCAAGTCATCGACATGCCGAGAGACTGGCTTTCCTGAGTCGTACTCTGACGGAGGACGCTCCGTGGGTCCCAGCGGTTGAGGACGCCTTTCCCAACCTCATACCCGACCACTCGGTCGAAGGTCGACGTAGATCGAGAGGGGAGTCCATGTTCGTCGCCGAATGCCGAGCCGCGCTTAAGGCGTTGCCGGGGTCCAGTGACCTTGCCCGGTCTAGGAAGAGACTATATCGGGATCTAGTGGAGGGGTCCGCTTCGGATCCGCTTGGGACGCGGCTTGGATTGTCGATTGAGGAGGCTCGCTCCCAGTGGAGTTGGGCGCCAGGCCAGAGTTATCTCAACAATTCTGAGTATTCTCTGACCTGGCGATTGGTTCGAAATGCACTGCCCCTCTATGGCAGATTACGCAGGGATGGCATAAGGGACGTTCCCTTATGCCCGCGCTGTGAGGACAATGAGGAAGAAACGGCCGAGCACGCCTTCTTCACTTGCAGCAAAGTTCGTCGTCTCTGGGAGTATGTCGGAGAGGTAACGGCTCGCATCGACGCCGAGCAGCCGATGGTACTTGATGTAGCATACGTTATCAACAACGTTGCGCCGCCATGGTCTAGGGAGAAAAGAATGGTTTTTCTGGCGATCCTAGCCACAGCGAGATTAGTGACGTGGGTTACACGTCTAGATGAGGTTCATGGGGTTGGGTCTGTTTCGGATCATGATCTGGTTGTTTACTTTAAGCATCAGCTTAAAGTGAAAATCAGATGCGATTGGAAACGACTACATCGCATGGAGTTCAATAGAAGATGGGTGCACAACACTAGTTTGTGCATTCGACGAGGGTCCAGGTTTGAATACGTTTTCCCGCCTTAGCATGGCGCAGACGGTACTGGGTCCTACGGAACCCAGCCCAGTATAAAACAAAATTATTTTTTATTAGCCTAGTCGAACTATAAGCTAGTAGGAGTAAATGATGTCCTGTCCCAACTTTGTTTTTCTGCAGGCACTAGAGAGCTTCCAAAGATGCCCACTCCACATATTTATTTTGTCCTCGGCTGATGAAACCCTTGGCAATATTATCTTGGAAGACGCCATCCATTCCCGTACCCAGATCCCGATTAATTTATTTTCAGAACGCCCCGCTTTATTCCCACTCCCATTTAGGGGTCGACCTGCTTGTTTTCTGCTTTGAGCCGGAAAACAGTGGGCGGTCCGCACTTAGCAAGAGGGTAGGGAAGGGTCCTACTAACCACCCCTTATCATTTTATTTGGTTCTTTATTTTTCTTTCTTTTTGGGTGTTTTTAATGTGTATCCCAATCCCACGTTATTTCATGGTTTCATTTATCATTTTGGGGATATTTTAAGTAGGGTTAAGCCATAGAGTGACTGTGAATTTTTTAGTGTGAATGTCTAGCTTAGGGTAGAGTAGGTTTTTGTCATTGTGCATTTTCTTTGCTTTTTGTCAAATAAAAAATGTCTTTGTTTTTGTCTTTGTTTGAAATAAAAAATGTCAAACTGTTGTTTTTTAAATGTCACAATGACCCCCGACCCCCACCTTCCCCCCTTCCACAGTGGGCTTTTATGCCTAAGGTGGTATGCATTCTGGGAATGTAATCTTAACTCTAGGAGTTAATGTTTTCCAGGATGCATCCATCTAAATAAATTTTGGCTAAGATCAAAGTGTAGTATCTGTTCCGATGGATACTGCACGCCTGTCCTGTGCAGTTCTAGGAGGTCCACCCTCCCAGGCTTCGCCTCCCCTCTTTGGGGAGGAGTAAGTTTATTGCTTACTGTCTGAGGCGCCCCTACCGGGGAATGCCGACGGGGCTGCCCAGGCAATTTTTAAATGGCCAGAGTGCTCACCTCTCGAGTGCTGGCTTTTAACCCCACTTTCTCGACCCAAGCTGTGGTCACATCTTACTTGTGGGAGTAAGATAAAACTGGCCTTGTGCCTAACTCCGGGAGGAGTAAATAAATATCAAATAGTCATACTACTCTGATGGAGTTTCGGCTTCAGACAGACAGACAGACAGACAGATACATAAACTCCATTATTAATATATATATATATATATATATAGGACAAAATGTTTGTTTGTGTGAGGTGCACTTCTAAATAATAAACTGCCCGTTACTAATTTTGTAACACACGTGCAAGGGTAAAGATAAGATGTCGGCTATATTTAATATACTTTGATGCTAAAGGGGCTTCTATTTAGATAACACTTTTTATTTAGATGAAATTTAAACCATACGTATAAGATATTCACTTTTTTAGTATTTTAAACGGCTGTTAGCAGCAGGCAGATTTATAAATACTGAGTATTGATTTACTCCTCTCCAGGAGTTAGGCACAAGGCCAGTTTTTATCTTACTCCACCAGTAAGATGTGACCCAAGTTCGAGTCGGGAAAGTGGGGTTTAAAAATTGCCTGGGCAGCTCCGTCGGCATTCCCTGGTAGGGGCGCCTCAGGCAGTAAGCAATAAATTTACTCCTCCCCAAAGAGGGGAGGCGAAGCCTGGGAGAGTGGAGCTCCTAGAACTGCACAGGACAGACTAATGGACCGGCGTAAATCAAGCCCTGAAGGCCAAGACAATACCAGTATATGGGGTGCAGTATCTATCGGAACAGATACTACACTTTGATCTTAGCCAAAAGGCAAAGAACAAACACAAAAGAAATCAAACACAGGCTAAAAGAAATAAATATTTGCAATAACTCAGTTCCAATCAATGAAACCAAAAATAATGAGAAGAACAACAGCAATAACAATAATAAAAACAATAATAAAAATAAAAACAACAATAACAAAGATAACAACAACAAAAATAACAACAAAGATAACAACGATAACAATAATAATAACAATAATAACAATAATAATAATAATAATAATAATAATAATAATAATAATAATACTCAAGCGAGGATGGTTCTCGGAGATGGAACTGACGGAAATCAGACCAAAGGTTAATGGCGAGACGGAGCAAGAAACACCACCGAAGGAGAAACCACAGAAAGTGGACGGGCAAAACATACACACTGAAACTGAAGAGTTTGAAGACTACGGAATCACAGAACCAGATGAGATAGAAGACTGCGGAACCACAGAACCTGCTGAGATAGAACTCAACGAGAAAGAATCAAATGAAGTGGTGAACATTAGACGATACATGTTAGGAAACAAACAAAACTCCCATCTCTCAGGAATGAAGTAGCGAAGAAGTTAAAAGCAGAAAGAGAAAGAGTAAACAGACTCCTCACACACATCCCAACAGAAGCTATTACGGATCTAAACAACCTGATATATGCAGGAGCAAAATCGGTAAGTATGAAACTAAGAAACGAAGAGACTGGACAAAAGAGAGGACCGACGAAACCTGGGTGGGAAATCAGACTGGAAACCCAGATCACCAAACTGCGGAAAGAAGCTAAAACCGTGAACAGAAGGAAGGAGGACATGAAACGATTAAGAAGCAAAAATCAGAAACGCAAGGAAAACTAAATGAGAAACATGAAGAAATAAAACAACAGATAGCAGCAATAGAAGGAAGACTGAGACGATACAGGTACAAATCAGACCAGAGCCAACAGAACAGGACCTTTGAAAACAATGAAAGCCAGTTTTACAAATACGTAAATGGAGAAAAAACAACAACAGAGCAACCCAACCCAACAGAAACAAAACAATTCTGGAGCAAGATATGGGAAGAACCGAAAAAGCACAAGAATGCCCAATGGTTGAAAGTTGAACTGCAGGAAATCGAAGAAGGAATCGAAACGGAAATTAACAAAGAAACGATCATGAAAACCTTAAGAAAAATGGCAAACTGGAGAGCACCAAGCCACGATGGAATACATGCATACTGGTTTAAAAAAATCACGACCGTGCATGAAAGACTAGCGCAGAAACTGAGTGGATGTACTCGCAAAACAGACGTAGCAGAATGGATGACAGAAAGAAGAACAACATTAATACAAAAAGACCCCAAAAAGGGAACGACCCCCAGCAACTACAGACCGATAACATGTCTACCAATAATGTGGAGAATTCTCACAGCACAACTGAGAGAACAAATCTACCAATCTCTGGACAAACGTGGAACAAAAAGGATGCCGGAAAGTACAAAGAGGGGCACATGATCTACTATACATTGATCAAAAGACCCTGAATGAGGTGAAGAGCAAACAAAAGAACATAACCATGGCATGGATTGACTACAAGAAAGCCTACGACAGAATCCCCCAAACATGGATTATTGAATGCTTAAAAATACACAAGATACCAGGCAGGATTATTAATCTCATCCAGAAGGCAATGGAAACATGGAGATTAAAACTGACAGCCGGAGGACAACACCTGTCTGAGATAAAAATACAGAGAGGCATTTTCCAAGGAGACTCTCTATCACCACTATTGTTTATAATAGCCATGATGCCACTCAACTACATACTCAGAAAGTGTGATGCCGGATAAAGGTTTACGGATACAGAACAAAGGATCAACCACCTGATGTACATGGATGACCTTAAACTGTTTGCAAAAAACAAAAAAGAACTGGAAAAGCTGATAAATACAACCAGGATATTCAGCCAGGATATCCAAATGGAGTTTGGAATAGAAAAATGTGCACTGCTAGAGATTAAAAGAGGAAAACTGGAGACGACAGAAGGTATAGAACTCCTCAACCAAGAGGAGATGAGGGCGCTAGGAGAACAAGGTAGTTATAAATACCTGGGAGTTCTGGAAGCAGACACAATCAAATATACAGAAATGAAAAAGAAGATTGGAAAAGAATATCTACGAAGAACATGGAAACTGTTAGAAACTAAACTATATAGCAGAAACCTAGTAAAAGGGATAAACACATGGGCTGTATCACTAATAAGATACTCTGGACCATTCATAGGCTGGACCAAAGAAGACTCAGGCACCTTGACCAGAGAACTAGAAAACTAATGACTATGCACAATGCATTGCACCCAAAAGACGATACGAACAGACTCTAAGTATAGAAGACTGTGTGGAAGACACCAAAAAAGAGCTGGAGAAATATGTAACCCAGAACACGGAAAGACTGATCACCACGGCAAGAGAAACCAGCCCAACACACAACTCCGGAAGCACTGAAACCGGAAACAAAAAGACAAGAAAGGAAAAGTGGGAAGAAAAACGACTACATGGACGCTTTATAAGACTCACAAGCGATGAAGCCAATGAGAACAGCTGGACACGGCTAAGAAAAGGACACTTGAATAGAGAAACGGAATCTCTGCTGACGGCCGCACAGAACAATGCGTTTAGGACAAACTTTATTAAAGCAAAGATAGATAAACCCCAGGAAAACAGCAAATGCCGATTGTGTGGACAAAGAGACGAAACGATAAATCATATAATAAGTGAATGCAGCAAGCTAGCCCAAAAGGAATACAAGAACAGACATGACAGCGTGGAAAAAGAAGTACACCGGGAAATGTGCAAACAACTGAATTTCGAATATGCAAAAAAACGGTACAAACACAACCCAGAAACTGTACTAGAAAACGAAAAACACAAAATCATATGGGATATGAATGTACAAACAGACAAACCCATAACAGCAAGGAGACCGGATATGATAATTGTTACACCGGCCGTTCTTACACAGGAGAAACTACACCGGTTGTCACTATAAATAGTGCGAGTCACCTGAAGACAAAGCACAGTCTTGTAACTGTCTAGCCAAGAGCTAGTCAGTGTCTTACTTTGTTAATACACTTGTTAAACTAACCCTCGACTTGACTTCCTTTATTTATTATTACTGTGGAACAACTTCACAACAGATTGGCGACGAGGAATCGAAACGATTTCACTGTAAAAAAAAAATCACCCGAAGTGATTCGCAAGATCTTCACGGAAAAAAGAACCCATCTTAGTCAGATATTTGGATTCGCAAGGATTAACAGCAAATTAACTACTACAAGAGTAGTTATGCGACGAAAAAAACAAAAACTCAGAACTTGTTACCAAAAATCGAAAACTAAAAAACGCGAAAGACATTTTCAATTATTGAAATAATTGAATACACTGATACCTTTTTTTTTCTCTTCAAGTTTCACTTACTCGTTAAGATAAATGTTATCCGCGTCAACTATTACAGATATTGTGTAAGTTTGTCGTATTTATTAGGACAACATCTGATATTTGAGCCAAATCCGGATTGACTATTTATTAAAACGGTCTACCACAGAATTGTCTAGAGCAAAGGACGGACAGTAAAAAAATATATTCGCGTAAGTCATGTGTGCTTCTAACAAAGAACTGTTAAATAAGCAAGTCGCATTTTTGCAAAATGAAAAGGGGTTAAAAAGATTTCCCATAAAACTAGTCTTATTATGCTTATAGCGACGGACTTGGTTTTGTAAAACTACGTACACATATATAAAAAAAATAAATAAATAAAAAAGCATTTTTTTTCTTAGTTTTGTTTTTCAAACAAAAGAACTGGGATTGAATTTTTTTTATTAAGGAATAATATATTTCTTGTTTTGTGTATTAGTTGAGCAAACTAATTATATTAAGCACGTTGTGGGGAAAACTGATTTATTTTTACAAGTGTAAATTGTGTAGTGCATAACTTGAATTCGTGAATGATGGACACTGAATTCAAAGATTCTCTTTTTCAATTACTTAAATTCCAAACGAAACAAAATGTTGCGTTACAAAGACAGCAAGTTAAACAACAAATGGAACTTCAAAGAAAACAAGTTGAAATTGAGCAGAAATTTAAAAGAGAGTTGTTGGAACAGCAAAAAGCCCAAAGAAAAATGCATGTTGAACAAAAAGAGCTCGCGACAACACGAGAAGAAAGATTCCAAGAAAAACTGCTACAACAGCAGAAACACTTCGAAGAACTCTTGATAAAAACACAGGAGGAACAGAGAAAAATTATGGAGGCAACACAGTTAACGAAAGCAAACGAGAATCATGATGTATTCTCCCAGACGGCTGTGTGGAGCGCTATCGAAATTTTCAATTATAATCCAGAAGACGATGTCACTGTTGCTCACTTCTATAGAAGATATGAGGATATTTTTGTATCGGACTGCAGTACATGGACAGACTCTAAAAAAGTTAGATTTTTGCTAAGAAAATTAGGAGCTGCCGAGCATACAAAGTTCGTGAATTTTATCCTTCCAACAATGACCAGTGAGTTGAACTTCCAGGAGGCAGTTACTTTACTAACAGAACTGTTTTCTACAAAAACTTCTCTTTTCCACAGGAGATATAAGTGTATGAATGTCACTAGAAGAGAGGAAGACGACTACATTACGTATGCAAGTATAGTAAATCAACTTTGCGACGATTTTAAATTAGAGGAATTATCATCGGATAATTTTTAATGTTTAATATTCTTGCAAGGTCTGGTCTTAAATAAAGACTCTGAAACAAGACGTCGTGTTTTAAATAAACTCAAAAATGAGCCATGTTTAACAGTACAAAACTTAGCGGAAGACTGTGAACGTTTTGTTGCGTTGAAACAGGACAGTCGTTACATAGAGGAAAACGGAGTGTCGCACATTAAAAAAATCCATCAGAAGAAAAAATTGACTTCAATGAATAACCAGAGAAAAAAACATGGAAAAGATCCACCTGGACCGTGTTGGAGGTGTGGAGATAACCATTGGTACAATGAGTGTCCCTACATATTCAAACAATGTGACAACTGCCACCAGAAAGGACATAAGGCATCACGTTGTAGAAAAAAATCTGGTAGAAAGACAGCAATTAAACTGACAAAAATTGAACCTGAAGAACAAAATATCCGGAAATATATACAGGTCAAAATGCTTAAAAAAAAGTAAGACTACAGCTTGATAGTGGGTCTGACATTTCTATCATTAATGTACAGACATGGAAGAAGCTTGGGAGACCCACTATGATCAAATCACAAAAAAACGGCGAGAAGCGTCAGTGGTGAAAAAATAACCTTCGAACGGGAATTATTGACGAATGTTTCTTTCAAGAATAAGACCGTAAAAGCCAAACTTTTTGTTATGCGAAAATCTAATAACCTTTTTGGAACTGATCTGATTGAAAAGTTTAGCCTATGGGATCTGCCTTTAAGCTCTTTTTGCCAAAAGGTTGAGGATTCGAATGTGAAAGCAGAAAAACTCAAGAGGGAATTAAAAGAAAATTTTCCAGACGTATTTTCAGGCGGTCTTGGAAGGTGTACAAAAGTGGTAGCAAAGTTTGAAGTTAAAATAAATGAACTACCTGTGTTCAGAAAGTAAAGAAATGTCCCATACGCCGCTATAGAGCAAATAGACGGTGAATTAGAAAGACTCGGGAACATGGCTGTCATTTCAAAAATTGATCACAGTGAGTGGGCTTCACCTACAGTTTATGTTAAGAAAAAGAACAAGGAGATTCGGATTTGTGCCTATTTTTCCACAGGCTTGAACAAGGCATTAAAAGATCACCATTACGCTCTTCCAAGCCCTGAGGAAATATTTGCAAAACTGAGTGGAGGTAAATATTTTTCTAAAATAGATCTCAGCGACGCTTATCTTCAAATCCCTGTCGATGAAGAGTGTTCAAAACTGCTATGTATCAATACCCATAAGGGATTATACAAATTTAACCGACTTCCTTTTGGATTAAAGATCGCCCCTGCGATTTTTCAACAAATTATGGACATGATGTTAAATGGGATGGATTTCGCAGTAGGGTACCTGGACGATGTGTTAATCAACAGCGTTAGCAAAGAACAACACAAGACTCATGTAAACCAAGTATTAAAAAAAATCCAGGATTATGGGTTTAAAATCAAAGATGAGAAATGTACTTTTTTCATGGAAAAAATTAAATACTTAGGACAAATCATCGATGAGCAAGGAAGAAGGCCAGACCCAGATAGGGCAATGGCGATACGGAACATGCCTGCTCCAGAAAATATTGCGTCTCTACAAACTTTTTTTAGGGTTGGCGAATTACTACAATGTGTTCGTACCAAACATGCATAAACTAAGATCACCCTTAAATGAACTGTTAAAGAAGGACCAAAAATGGGTCGGGACGCAAAAGTGCGAAGAAGTGTTTCAGAAAATTAAAGATATCTTAACGTCTGACTTGTTTCTGGCACATTATAATCCCAAGCGCGATATTGTAGTTGCAAGCGATGCCAGCAACTATGGAAAATTAAAACCCATAGTTCATGCATCTCGAACACTTCTACCAGCCGAAAAAAAACTACTCTCAAATTGAGAAAGAGGCTCTAAGCATTATATTCGCGGTAAAGAAATGTCATCGTTTCCTGCACGGTAGACAATTTCTGTTACAAACAGACCACAAACCCTTATTAACGATTTTCGGATCGATAAAGGGACTACCACAACACACTGCGAATAGACTCCAAAGATGGGGTACCATTCTTCTTAACTACAATTTTAAAATGGAGTATGTACCATCTAAGAAATTTGGTCATGCAGACGGGTTATCAAGGTTGATACCTAAGCAGACAGAACCATTGGAGGATATGGTGATAGCAGCCATTCAAGCGGAAGCTGAAGGAAAAAATACGTTATGTGACAAAATAAGAGAACTTCCAGTAACGCTTGATGAGATTAAGAGTAAGGCAGAGGTGGACGAATTTATCATAAGCACGAACGAAAAAAACAACAAAAACGTTCTTAATCCCCAGAGGGGACATTTTCAAAGGGGGGTGTTACACCGGCCGTTCTTACACAGGAGAAACTACACCGGTTGTCACTATAAATAGTGCGAGTAACCAGAAGACAAAGCACAGTCTTGTAACTGTCTAGCCAAGAGCTAGTCAGTTTCTTACTTTGTTAATACACTTGTTAAACCAACACTCGACTTGACTTCCTTTATTTATTATTACTGTGGAACAACTTCACAACAATAATAATCAACAAGGAAGAAAAATCCTTGAAAATCGTAGACTTTGCCGTTCCAGCGGACCACAGAGTGAAGATCAAAGAGACGGAAAAAAAGAAGCAAATATACTGAACTTGCCAGAGAATTGAAAGGAATATGGAATATGAAGAAAGTCAGTATAACACCAATAATCATAGGAGCACTAGGAACAGTCCCCAAAACATGGAGAAAAGACTAGGAGAAATAGGAATCAAAGGGATAACTGAGACCATACAAAGGACAGTAATGATTAAAACAGCTACAATCCTGAGAAATGTCCTCGAATGCGGAAACCAACCCACATAAGCAACGAATGGAGAACAACCACATGGAAGCACAAGACAACAGAACCGGGGAAAATACAACCGCGAGAGAGAGGCGCAAGCATAGGCTGACACCACGAAAATTATGGACAGAGGGTCGAGGAGGGAAAGCGCAAACCAGACCTCCACTGGAAGAGCGCGGACAGCTCTGGGACCGTGGGGAGGCTTGTTGCCACCCGGGCCCCAGAGGAGACCAATGGCCCTTATCACCGTGAAATCGGTGGTAGGTGGCTGTTGCGATACCGCAAGGTCATCAGCGGTGATGAACGAAAAGATGTGGAGCATACTGGAAGTCTGAGGAGACTTGTTGTCACTCAGACCCCAGGGAATACCACAGGTTGTTGGCAGTGGATGATCACTGACGATGACCAGTGTGATAACTCCTAGTGAGTAAATAATAATAATAATAATAACAATAATAATAATAATAATAATAATAATAATAATAATAATAATAATAATAATAATAATAATAATAATAATAATTCACTTAAACAGGAAGAATCTTAAACTGCAAAAAATACATAAAGTTACATCTGGATTACAAGAAACATATATACGGTGGCACCAGAATCGGGCGACCCCACAAATCATTCTTGTGAAGTCTCAAAAGGGATGGAAAGACCGAGTATTGATTTACTCCTCTCCAGGCGTTAGGCACAAGGCCAGATTTTATCTTACTCCCACAAGTAAGATGTGACCCAAGGTCGGGTCGGGAAAAAGACCGAGTAGCATAAACTAGAAGGGTGCGAGATTACTGTACCATTAAAGAGGCTTATTGCCTCTTAAATTAGAGCGAATACCAACGGTCGTTGCTACCGATGAATCAATAATAAACGACAATACCACAATCCAAACTAATTTGCAGCATGTTTTACAGACAGATGGAATATGCTTGAAATCGGAGTAGTCTTGTTATCACTCGAAATATTGTCAGTGAGAAATCACTGATTATTTCTTGTGAGAAAACTTATAGTGAGTAAATAATGATCACTATTAAATAATAATAATAATGATGATGATGATGATAATTATGATGATGATGATGATAATAATAATAATAATAATAATAATTATGTTGATGATGATGATTATTATAATAATAATAATAATAATTATGTTGATGATGATGATTATTATAATAATCTATTAATAATGGAGTTTATGTATCTGTCTGTCTGTCTGTCTGAAGCCGAAACTCCAGTATTAACTGAAACTAATCTTTTTGAAATTCTTTATATACTGTCATTAAAAGCCGTTAAGACACCAGATGGGTTTTCCTATTTACATAAGTCATTCCTTTAAACCTTCAATTAAATTTATATTTACAAATATACACTTATAACTGCTATTATCAAATTTACATATGTATTCACAATATTTTCCGACGAGGTTATATTAATAAAAATTATTCA
This sequence comes from Sepiola atlantica, assembly GCA_963556195.1. Lineage (NCBI taxonomy): Eukaryota > Metazoa > Mollusca > Cephalopoda > Sepiida > Sepiolidae > Sepiola > Sepiola atlantica. The sequence continues at coordinate 171,224,641 of OY744517.1, read as the reverse complement.
TACAATTAATTACAGCCATTTTCATCATAACCGGCGTGTTTTCTAAATCATTTCAACGCGAGTACTGTTAAAATTGCAAAGTCATTGGCTGTTTATTAAGTGGTGTCCTCCCTCCCTCCGGTAAAATGGCGATCTGATTAAACAGCTGTTGTTAGCTGTCGTTAATGTGAACGTTAAATATGTAAACAACGCTGTCATTCACCGTGTCAGTTTCCCATTTTAAAAACCGTCCTAACTTTGTTTATTTTCTTAATCTTATTGTTTTAAAACACAAATTTATTAAATCAAATTGTTTATTTAAAATAATAATTGACTTGAAAATGACTATATAAAAACACGCGCGCACACACGCACATACACATACACATACACACACCCACTATAATGAATTCAGTTCAGGTAACCTTCTTTCCGAGAATTAAAAACCTATTTGTGTTTACTGTATTTGATTTCTTAATACTTTCATATCCAATATTATCATTTTTACACGACCTCAACTGAATTTATGATTCCATGTTTTATTTATTAAAAAAAAAGATATGATTTTTTTTCTTTAATGTCAACAAAATAAACTAACACATTGTACTGGAAAACTATACAACTGATTGTAGAATCAAATTGTTGAATTAAAAAAAGGTCATTAAACAAACACACACACACACACTGTGTTCACTGTATTTGATTTTTTTGTGCTTCCACATTTTAGGACCCACGCTAACTATTTATATGTATGGGGGGGGGGGGTAAAAAAAATTAGTGGAAAGCGGTCAAAATAATTTCTTTTTTTCTTTTTAACTAAAAGATATTTCTATGCATGGTAATATAAAAAAAATTGAGGGGGGTACAAAACAATTTTTTTCTTTCTTTTTAAACTAAAAGTATTTCTATTTATGGGCGAGGGTACAACAAAAATCGGGGTAGGGTCGAATTTTTTTCTTCTTTATTTTCAACTAAAAATATTCTTGGTCATAAACACAGAAAATCAATGTCTAACCACCACAGAAAAATGACTGGGGCTATATCGGTTTACGCGTGAGCGTTCATTTCTGATGCGGCAGCCTAGCAAAAATATGCGACCGGAGGGAGCATATATTTGCTAGTAGTAATAATAATAATAATAATAATAATAATAATAATAATAATAATAATAATAATAATGAAAAGAAACGAAGGGGGAAGAAGACTGGTAAGTATAGAAGATGGCGTGGAAAACTCAAAAAAGAGCCGGAGAAATACATAACTCAAAACACGGAAAAGCTAATCACCGCAGCAAGAGACAGTGTTCCAATGAGCAACTCGGGAAGCACCGTTACCAGTAACAAAATGACAAGGAAAAAAGTGAGAAGAAAAACAACTACATGGACGCTTCAGAAGACTGACAAGAGAACACAGTAACGAAAATAGCTGAGCATGGCTAAGAAAAGGGCACTTGAACAGAGAAACGGAGTTCTTACTAATGAGTGCACAGAACAATACGATTAGGGCAAACTACATTAAAGCCAAAGCTAAAACTCAGGAAAAGAGTAAATTTAGACTTTATAAGCCAAGAGACGTAAACATAAAACATATAATAAGTGAATGTAGCAAACTAGCCTAAAAAAGAATACAAGAGAATACATGATTGTGTGGGGAAAGCAACACACCGTGAACTATGCAAACAATTGAATTTCGAATACGCAGACAAATGGTACACACATACATTAGAAAAACAGTACTGGAAAACGAAAAACACAAAATCATCTGGGATATGGATATACAAACAGACAAACTAATACAAGCAAGGAGACCGGATGTTATAATAATACACAAGAAGGTAAAATTTTGCAAAATCGTAGACTTCGCCGTTCCAGCAGACCATAGATTGAAGATAAACGAAACGGAAAAAAACCGAAGCAAAAACACGGATTTAGCCAGAGAACTGAAAGGAATATGGAGCATTGAGAAAGGCAGTATAATACAAATAATTGTAGGCGCAGTAGGACCAATCCCAAATCACCTGGAAAACGACTGGGAGAAATTGGAATCAAGGGGATCATTGAAACTATACAAAAGACAGCAATGATCAAAACAGCTGCAATCTTGATAAAAATCCTTGAATGCGGAAACCAGCCAGCATAAGTTACGAAGGGTCACATGGAATCTACAACAAGAAGAAAACAAAACCACAGAAAGAACACCCCATAAATCAAAGGACAGAAAATGCAAGAAACATCAATTCATGAGCAGCGACCCCCCCCCTCCAATAAATTACACCGGCCTCAGCTGACATCCAAAAACATGACCTAATGAATAGAAATAGCAAGTAACACCAAAAGCTCTCCCCCTGCTCTCCTCTCAACGTTGTCCTCCCTCGCTCTCTTTCCCCGATCTCTCTCCCCGATCTCCCTCTCCGATATCATCTCCACCCAAAAAAATCTTTGCATAGTCAAATAGGATGAGAAAACCGAGGCGGGAAAGCACAAACCAGACCTCCGATGGAAGTGCAAAGAGTGCTGGGACCTTGGGGAGGCTTATTGCCACCCAACTTCCAGAGAGGACCAATGGTCCTTTCCAGAGAGAAATCAATGGTAACCGTCTGTTGCGATACTGCAAGGTTATTTGCTGTGGCTATAGAAAAGAGATGGAGAATACTGAAAATCCAGGGAGACTTGTTGTCACACAGTGTCCAGGGAATACCACCGGTTTTTGTCGGTGAGCAATCACTGATAATGACCTGTGTGATAATGTAAGATAATGAAGAGTAGTAAAAAAGAATCGTTGACGAGTACATTGATAGTGGGACGCTGAGAAATAAAGAAAGCGACTTGATAACTGTTAAAAATGAGAAGGGTCCGCAGTGCAAGCGAGACTTGAAAGGCGGCGGTTTCAGAAAGGTGAAGAGCCGGAGCGCCTGGTGATCGGGTATCGAAGTACCGGAAAAATGGGAGTTTACCGATTTTCATGCCACCGATGAAGCTTTATTGGCTATGGTACTCAAGCCCGTCTTGCTGTTCGGCTTTCTTGTCCGCTGACTAAAAATGCGACGGATAAGCAAGTTGGTACAGTGTAGGAATCCCCTGACTTTTGTTTCATCAAACGGACAATTAGAAGAGCTTATGGAACACGTGCTTCAGTTCACGCTCAGATAGACAATACAGAGCAAATTGCTTTCCAATCGAATGTATATATGAACGAGTTTCTAGCGGAAACCAAGTCTGTGACCATAGCAGGAAAAAGACTTTCATGAGACAAAAATATGTAAAAATATTTTTTTGGTATATGTGTGTGCGTGGCGGCGTAAACCATCCGGTGATGGGAAATAAAGAAAACCAAAGTGTTTACCCTATACATTCTGTTTTTGTCATTCTTGTTAGATTTAACCGGGTACCCTGAAAAAACGGGTAGCGCAACAGTAGCTTCTAGTGAGTACAAATAATAATAAGAAGAAGAAAAAGAAGAAGAAGAAGAAGAGAAAGAAGAAGAAGACGAATAAGAATAAGAATGAGAGGAAGAATAATAAGAGAAATAACACAAATAAATACATATCAAGATTTAAAATAAGTATTAGTAAGTATATTGAAATGTAAAGAAGTAACGGTGATTACCGTTGTAATTGGAACGCATGGAACCATGGCGAAAAGAAACTTTAAATTACTAAAAAAGATTGACGAGACAATTACTTTTCCAGTGATGCAAAGGGCTTGCCTGTTAATAACAGCGAAAGTGTATAGGTACAGCTAGAACGTCTAAGGTAAATGGAATTGATTGGATTTACAGAAAAAGAAAACTTCAACTAAAAACATCCAAACGTTGAGACTACTATGAAAGAATATAATAATAATAATAATAATAATAATAATAATAATAATAATAATAATAATAATAATAATAATAATAATAATAATAATAATTATTATTATTATTATTATTATTATTATTATTATTATTATTATTATTATTATGATAAAAAAATGAAAAGCCAGGTCACAACTGAGTACAATAGAAGAGTAAGGATTATTCTAAAATCGCACATACACAGTCGAAATAAATATATGCTATCAATGTCAGCGCAGTAGGTATAACTCCATATACTGCTTGTATACTTGACTGTAGAATTACTAAAATGTTTGGATACCAAAACACGGAAAATGCTTACAATTTGTGGAGCTTTTGCAAAGAAAGGCAATGCATACCGATTGTATCTAGTTAGAAAGGAAGGCGGTCGTGGTTTACTTAGTTTTGAAGATATTGTGAATATAGAAGAAGGTTGTCTATATAAATATATTTCTGAAAGTAATGAGATTCCTCTTCGTGAAGTGGAAAGAGAGGAAATACTATAACTGGGGTGAAAAAGAATGAGAAAATTACAGGAGAGACGGTTAAACTTATTAAGAAATAAACTACACAGTAAATTCTTTAATAATTCTGCATTTAGAGATAATGACAGCTGGAATTGGTTGGTCAGGGGTGATCTCAAAATATCTACCGAAAGGACCTTAATGACAGTGCAGGAACAAGCCATTCGCATTAGGTCCATCAAACATTACATTGACAAAACTGCAGAATCACCGATATGCCGATTGTGTAATGAAAGGAAAGTTACCTTAACGCATATGATATCTGAATGCCTAATGCTAGCACAACACCAGTATAAAAGATAAAAACACGACAAAATCGCTCAGTTACTACACTGGAATAGATGCAAACTTTATGAATTTGACTACAGTGAGAAGTCAGAAGTAGTACAGGAGAGCGACAATGTCAAACTTCTTTGGGGCATGCGCATACAGAATGATAAGGTTTTTGAACATTCAACATCCGACTTAATCTTTTTAAACAAAAATAAGAGAAGTTGCTTAATCATTGATATAGCCTGCCCCTTCGATACCAGAGTGCAGGAGAAAGAACACGAACAAAAAAAATCAAGATCTAAAATGGGGGAATTAGTTAGACTATGTAAATGTAAGGAAGTAAACGTGATTACCGTTATAATTGGAACACTTGGAACCATAATGAAAAACCACAATATATAGCTTAAACAGATTGACAAGACCATTTATTATGCAATTTTGCAAAAAGCTTGCCTGTTGGGAACAGCGAATATGTTAAAGGACAGCTTGAATGTCTAAGGCCAAGGGAATTGAGTTGATGTTCAAAAAAGAAAACTCCAACTAGAAACATCCAAAAGTTGAGAATACTATGAAATACCACTACTACTGCTGCTACTACTACTACTACTACTACTACTACTACTACTACTAATAATAATAATAATAATAATAATAATAATAATAGTAATAATAATAATAATAATCGATATGGTTATTGTGATGTTAGCTCAACTTTTTCGTTGCCCATATCATTGATCTGTATTCCGTGTCTCTATTCTTGCGAAAGCCATAACTATCCAATAATATTTACCTTAGCGTTCACTACGTCAGATCTCGCTTTTGAGTATATGAAAATGAAAAGGAAATAAAAATCCTCTACGACATTGATCAGTGTCATCAATTCTCAGACCTGACTGAGGGACGCTACTAAAGGAATGATGAAGAATAGGAAACAAAGAAAAAAATAGAATATGAAATATGTTTAGAGTATCTTCGTTTTTTACTAACGGAAACTATGTTTCTTTTTATATAGCTGTTCCAACAGGTCACTTTGACATTTTACAGTTAGTTTTGCTTTTTATCAGGTCTATATGAGAGTCTTTCTGTTAGATGGTCGGTCGGTCATGCTTTACTTTGGAATAAAATGGTCGATGCCTTAAGAGTTTCTGTTTCTTTGTTGTTCCTATGGGCTTTAATGCTTACGTTCGAAATAACATTTTCATAACAAAACGCAATCAGAGCCAATAGGCACATCTTTAGAAGATCATTTCCTGTTGCGAAAAATAGTTGTTTTAATAGAATTGTTGTTTACAAAAATTGTACAATTATACCAGTAAATATATAAAATACTCTAATTTGATTTTAGTCAAATTCTTGTATTTATTGCTTATATCTAGCTTATCAATTTTACATCTGACATATGCAAGTCTGTTATCTGCGAACTTAAGTTTGAGATTCACAAACAAATAAATATCTAATCTATCCTCACAATGATATCATTATAGTATTGATTAAGAAAAAAATAGCCAAATATTCTAATATTACTAAAGAAACGATAACAGTGGCATTTATGTATACACCCAATGTCATGTTACAACCTTTTTCATTCATTCCGTGTTGGTCTATTTTTGTGTTCGTTCCTTCTTCTGCAACAGGTTTGCTCTTCACACTCACTGGATTATATTTCTCCCGATCTAAAGCATTTGTTTCTCATTTTCGCTGACAGTGTCAGTCTCATCTGAACTTTCCACGCTTTCACAAAAATACAATATATATTCATTATTTATTTACCTGCGCCGAAACATATGTTGCAGCAATTACAAATCTCAGGAAAAGTGTTCCAGTCCAGTGTGTATTGCTATATTTATGCCTATATCATAGAATTCTATCGGTATTTTATCATAATATAATGATCTAAGAACATCATTTTCAGCCAACCATATTCACTGTCAAACATTATCTATAAATGTACACACAATATCATTGGGCATAGAATTTGAGTAAGGTTATGTGTTTAAAAAAACTTACACGGAGAGGCGATAATGAACACTTCTGTTATGTTAGCTTACTAAGTGACTTATACATCTTTCTTTGTATTTCAAATATTATTATTAATAGAAGTCTCGACATACAATCACACACTTATAATCACAGAGTCTCTTAATGGTCACCGCAAACTGTTGTCATTATATGAGTACACGTATCATTACCCACGAACTGATGTCTAAAATACATTGATTAACGCATTTTTCTCCATAAAATATTAGCCTCGAAATAACACACAATTATATTCAGCTGAAGTGTACTTTTACCCCATTTTCGCACTTCAAGCTTCATAGTCAAATAATGTAAACAATTTTACTTCCCCTTCCCTCCCCATAATTAACATATCTAGATATTACAGATATTACACCTTGAACAACACCCTTATTTTGGTATACTTTGTACATTTAAACTGACCATGAACATTCTCCTTTCTTCGTTCATCGTGGTGTTTCTACTCAAAATCTGGAATTTAATCAATACATTTTGCGTTTCGAGTGAACTACTATTTCATAAATCCTACCCACTCATAGTGCTGCTCCCTATCCACTCTATGTATACGAGTAATGTTACTATCCTCTTTTGCTAATGATTTATCTAATTTACAAACGTTATTCTAAATACCAATTGAGTTTCACTCTGACAAACAAATGAAATAGCAGTGTAATGAAGGCGTTTTTGATGTAATTGTGTTTATTATATTTTATGGTGTGGCCACTTTCCTATTTTACTTTGTTCAATAGATTTTCTATTTTATTTTGTCCGATTTTATCTTGATATCAATATGATACACAACACGTCGGCTTGTATTTCGTTGTTCCTTTTCTTTTCTGATAGAAATTCGTATTAACAAATTACAATTTGAACATCGTTTTTTAAATAAGTACATATTTACGTTCATTCTTTTGACCAGTCATACGATCGTGAAAGTCACACAACTTATTAGTCTATTTAGAGGAATATTCATTCCAGTTATGAGAACGGCACTTAGATTAGCACGGAAACTAATGTTATTAAATAGAAGTGTGGGGCAAGAGAATATAGTTAAAGATCTGTAAGAATATGATCACTGAGATACACTGCACAACCCGATATGTATATCGATGACAATTATCTGTGTGCTACGGTACCCGTCAATCGTGTTCGATATAAATCGTATTATACTTAAATGAGATGGTTACGATATCATCAAGCTCCAAGAAATATTTTATTTCGTGGTTATATGAACAGCATATTGAAATAATTGGTTCAGTAATTATGTATTTGTTTATTACTACGAAACCGATAATGAACTGCTCTATAATTTTAATACATTTATATTACTTTGTGAGATTTCGCGGTTAATCAAATCTCTTCTGACTAATATTTTAATTATTTTAATATTTGTCATTAAAACCTCCATGTAAAACTCAACATAAACCATATTTACAGTGTAACGTACTTAGTTTCCCATTTGCACTCGCATAACTTGTGTATATCTATAGTACAAAATACTTCGTGTGTAGACGAATATATTGAAGAAACAAATAATTTCATGCTATCAAGCTATGACACGAGTGTATCTTCGTTAACGATATCATTGTTATACAACACAACGACCGCGTATTAAATAATTGTATTGCCACAGTCTATATTAAAATCACGGTTAATATTCTGTTTATAAAAAGTAATAATGAGTAATGACGGATGCTATTTATAAAAATATATTCATAACCTATTAGTCATGGTCTGTAAAACAATCTGCAATGTCTTCTGGGAATAGTGAGTTTCTCAATCGATAAAAAATAATGTAAAATAATAAACATGAATCTTTATAGGTTAAGTATTATCGTATCATAGGTGTTGCATCCTCGGGTTAAATGTTTAAAGCGTATTTCGAAAACCGATCATATTTTTCTAAAATTAAGATAGGTCTGTTAATTTTATATCGACTTCATGGATAATATCTACAGTGCAGTCGTTGCATTAAAACTAATCGTCAGAATTTACGTCCTATTTTTAAAACAAATCAATATTATTGACGGGGCGAAAATAACAAAAATATTTAATGAAAAATATACATTATTACTCATATTGTTATGATAATGTTTTTATGACGTGTATCAGATAAACATATCGATATATTACTGAATTATATAAAACTTGTATGGTTTTAATTATTCGGACTACTGTTCTCATCTTAGATGTTATTCTCAAAACGTTTCGGCCGATGTAACCTCCGACGTAAGTTTTCTTTATCTAAGGGATTTCTAACTGAACCCTTTATGCAATCCAGAGTGATTAAATAAATGGCTTAGTTTTAAATTCCTTACAGGTTCCCTAGTGTGTCATGAATATTCCCGAGTTCGACAAGCCCCACTTGAAGAATCTTTGAGATAACATCGTCCAAAACGTTGTGAAAATAGCATCAAATATAAGAAACTCATACTCCAAACAATATGAATTAATAAATCTTATCCTAAAAATTACGAAACATTATATAAAACATGACAATTACATATCGGGCAAATTAAATTATCATAATTTAGAAAGAAGTAAAAGTCACTATTGTTTATAAAAGGTTGTATATCTTTGTTTTATTACATCATAATTAGATAGGTGTGTTTCCTTGTATATATCTTAACTGTTTTATCTGGCATATTAAAAAGTTAACTAAGAATTAATTAAACATAACTACTATAAGGAACTTACATTAACCTCTAAAGTACATACAGCTCTTTGGAAAACTATATTTAAAGTACAACAAAATATGAATCGCTACGTTTGGCGTTCAAATAACTATTAAATATTATCATACGTCTATATTATTTAAAGACGTATTCTTGAATACCATCCGTTTCTTTTAATTATGTGTTTACTCTATTCTTACTCAACTTACGATTCTTAACTGCAATCGTATTTGTAGCATTATGCTTCGGGAAAATGAATATCGAGAATCGTCTACGAGTGCCGGTATAAAAATCTTAATTGTATCCGTGATTCATGTCGATCGATCTAGAGGATAATAGAAATCAGATGAATTAATGACATTGTTGCGATAGCGTAGACGTCGTAGGTCAGTGGACTGGCAATGAAGAAATTAGAGACAAGAGTATTAATGTCTCTTTATATTCAGGTTCAAAGCATAACGACTTAAAGAATGTGTCAATGTAAAGCTGGTTTATTTTAGCAGATCGTTAGAAAATGCCAAGTCTCTTTCGCAGTAATACACACAGACACTCTATACACACATTATATATATATATATTACTAGTTAATCCAATTGATCTTACTGTGTTTATATAATGGTGCCCAATAATAAGTGCAGCTACACATTTATTTAGTATAAATGCATATGTATACATATATATATATATATATATATATATATATATATATATACAGGGTGGGCAAAAATAAGGGTCCTATTTTGAAAAATTCATAACCTTTTTATTTATTGATTTTAAAAAAAAAAATTTTTTAGAATAAGTAAAGGACCCCTTCCGAAACAAGCATGAGCCGTATTAGCCCTAAGGAACGTACCCTCATTTAGAAAACATTATTTTTGCTTAAAAAACTCAAAACAGTGTAAAAAACAATACTTTAGTTTTTGTAAGTTTTAAGAAGTGTTTTTCGGCTAAAATTTGTTTTGTTTATTTCAAAAAATCTTGGAAGGGTCAGTCTACACACACATAAAGTTTGGTGAGTTTAACTTTTATTTTGTGGAAGTTATTCAAATTCAAGTTATTCAAATTTAAAGATAGGACCCTTATTTTGGCCCACCCTGTATATATGTATATATATATATGTATGTGTGTGAGATATAAACGGATGTCTGTATGTTAGTAAGAAACATATATATATATATATATATATATATATATATATATATTTATATATATATATATATATATATATAAATATATATATATATTATATATGGTCATTCACAGGTACTGTAGTTCTCTGTATACCTGTTCTTCAGTGTGGATCGATAGACACTAGCGAATATGACATGCTGATCGTTTCTCAAGTTAGGAGTTTTATCAACTGAGCTATCAGCGAAAGCCACGAGTATGATTAATCTTTCTAATATATAAAAAACTTATTATATGTGGAAAGATTCAAATTCTGTATAAATAACTTTCTTTTAGCGCTAATTTGAAGTAATATGAGTTTACCTACCTAAGAATAAGATACGCTAAACTCTTAGTGTAAACTGGTGCACTGTAATAGCTCATGGTAATGTATACTGTAAGTCTTCGTATAGGCAATAAAAATAAATCCTCTTATAGATGTGGGTCGAAATTTTTTATGCACATCATTTGCATGTAATAATGTTTACTTTGCAGGTAGCTTATTGAACAAATTCTTGCAGTAATGATGTCACGCTAAACTTGAATAAAAAACTGACTCGCCTGCTAAAAAATCGACTGTCAATCATTTTTCAAATTAAAATGTTATGATCTTAAAATTTGGTGCTTAAAATAGTGTTCTTAGTTTTAAAAAAAAACAAGGGGTTTAGATTGTATTCTGAATTATAGAAACATAAATAAACACATATTAAGAATGAAATGTGTACAATTTATTAGAAGGTACATCTTATATGTTTAGCATATGTCATTGCCGACGTGCTAATTTAATGGGTATATGTTTTTTTAATTTTTACTAAATATTATTTCTCCGTAAAATATTAACTGTATATACTGAGTATAAACTACTATATATACTTATTTACAGTTAAGTTATAGTATTGAATGATGAAAATATACTTATAGGAATTAAACTTCCCAGTGTTTAAGACTGTGCGTTCATTTCTGTTTCAATTTTAACTTCAATTTTTAATACTTAGTAAACTCATTTTTTCGAAAGTTGAGGGTGATTTTATTGACTTTATGCAAAAAAATACAATACACTTATTGGTCCTTCAATGTATTTTGCTATTTTACTCGTTAACTAAATCTTAAATAATTGAATATTACAGTTTTGTTTTATTTCTTTATTTTTACAATTAAAAATAGTGGGTAGTGGGCTGGAAACATTTCCACTACAGTAGCACAAAACCGCTTTCTTCCTTCTGCTAGTCTGCGGAAGACCCTTTGACAAGGTCGAGTACCCACGATCATGGTACATGAAGTCATGGCAGAAAGGTGATGGATGGAGGGTTGAGCAATCTAGTGGATTTTAGAAACTGGTCAACCCTTCATTATGTGTTAAGCAGATAATACTGATTTTTGTGCAGTGGCTAAGATGTCCTGCTCTGTAAGAGAACTGCCCTGATAGAAGGTAATTGCAACCTACTATAGGTAACCTCGTAGCAAAGAACATCATGGTAAAATAAAATATCGGTCAAAGAATGACCGAATGATCATCGATGTCTACAAACAGATCTGATACCTGAAGAAGAAGATAGGGAATTATTTATAACACGTATTAAGATAAAAACAAAACTATAAGTAAACCTTTTCTACTTCTAATAGATTAGTTAAAATGGGTTTCAATCAATCAATCGGTCAATGAGGCATGTCATTCTGGGAACCACGGTGTTGTAGTATCTATATTCACATATCAATATACATAATATCAACATTTAAAAAGGCCTACATAAACATATTCATGTTTCAGTACTCAATGTTTCTTATCGGGAGCAAAAGTTTGTAATGAAAATAATTCTTCCACAAAAAGAGCGAGGTAGAGACTTCAGCCAATCAAATGTCACATTAAGTAGCAACCGCCTTCCAAAAGGTCGACATAGTAACTCGGCTCAAATTCATTACGGTGAAAGGGGGTGAGTGTCAGAACATGCTACTTGTTCGCAAAGTAAACTCGCCAATTTAAAAAAAGCTCTCAATATTACTATTTTAAACTCTTATATTACAGAGCGAACACACCAATGCACGTCACACATATGCATGATATATATATATATATATATATATATATATATATAGTTAGAAAAGTCACACATTGAAAACGTTGCTGGAATGGCAATAATAAGAGGAATATTTTTTTTTATATTTTGAACACCTGGCCAACGCAAATTATTTGTTTTTTAATATAAATTATTTATTTACTTTAAAGTAAAAAATATGTTTTTTAAAGTAAATAAATAATTTATTTTAACAAAACAAATACCTTGCGTTGTTCAGGTTTTGAAAATATTATTTTTTAAATTCTCATTATATATATATATATATATATATATATATATATATATATATATATATGTATATATATATATATATATATATATATATATATATATATATATATGTATATATATATATGTATATATATATAGGCTAACACAGACACATTACACTTATATATACATACCACCCTTAAATTAAAAGGTATAGACGAATATATTAATAACGATAATTACACCTATATACACTTTAACACACACAGACAAAATCATAGAATATATTTCAGTATTAAAAGTGGTCTTTAAAAACTGAAGTGAACCTGTCATTCTTTATATAGATTAACTTGTGTATCATATACTGAAATTACATAGAATTTAATTTATATCGCCATTATATCGTATATATTTATTGGTTGCAGTGAACTGCATTGTTTGAAATCTTACAATTACCTATTAACTCGCTCTGAATATATATTTTCAAATTTAAATAGAAACAAATATACTCACACTTTATTTCTTGTATACCAACATACAAATAGTATTAGAAGAAAGGTGTGCAAAATTGTTGATAACACAAAGGTTCGGACTTCCTTTTAGTACAACGGTAGCGGCAAGAATATTCCAACAAATAATAGTATTCATGTTTAGCGACTACCATTTTGCAGGCGCTTATTTTAATGACATTTTATTAAAAAGCAAAAATCGAGAACTACTCACTACACACGTGAAAATAATATTTGATAAGATTAAAGAATACGGCTTTTAGCTAAGCATTGGTAATGTAAATTTTCTATCCAACAAGTAAATACTTAGGACTCATAATTAAGTTTCAAATTTTTACTGCAATTTTACATCCGGAATTAAGAGTGCCTTTTCTAAATAAATTACTGAATACATGGAGCTGTTATAATTATACCGGTATCATTAAAGAAAACTATAATTAATGATTTTCGTATATGGACTCCCCGAATAACTAGGATGAAAATGCTCATGATAGGTTATATGTATTTGTCTTATATAGATGAGGAAATAGACGATATTGTAAAACTTCGAAAATAATGGACAATGCTAGCAAAAGGAATCACCAGTAAAAAATTACCCGAGGCCAAAAACGGTTAGTCAACGGTACAGTCTAAATATTAACTCTTCAGGACGAATCAAATGTTTTTTTTCAATAAATTCTTAATTATTATCGGTTCTGTTATACATGACGCGCCTGATTTCCGTGACTTCGCGTCGGCAACGATCGGGCAGGTCGCAAAAGCGCCTGACAATTGCCGAGACGAAAACGCCAAACGTTAATGGAAGACTTGCAAGCGATAATATAAGACAAATAGATTTAAAGAAAATATACATAGATAAAAAGATAAAAACAGAACAAACTGTAGGTTGGGGGAGGGGGGGGGAATGAACCATTTTCAATCAAATGTATCGAAAGATATTAGGGGGGAGGGTGATTTTGTCAATGTCTTATTTTTTATTCGTTTTGTTGTTTTCATGTTACTTTTTTTATGACTTGTCGTCGGTTTCTTCATACGAAACAAACAAAAATGTTGATTGAGATGAAAATGTAATATCGACAAGATTGGTGTTTAGTTCTATACTTCAGAGAACACAAATGACAATTAAGCGTAACTTCTTCAACGTTGTTATTTGGCGAGTGCTGCTTTTTAGAGTAAACGTAGATATGCGTGTTCTCCCATACAATTATAGTTAAGAAAGCGCAAAACATACATATGTAACTTGATTTATTTGCACTGATTGCAGTAACTATATTTGCAATGTGTAACCTAATCAGGGTAACCCACGTGCGTGTTCGTATTCACAAATTCATTTAAACAAAAATCATACCGTTTTGTTTCAACATTTTTACATAATAAATGTATTCACTATCCTTTAAGTTCGTGGGTATATAATAGTATATGGTATTGTTTCATGCCTCTGTAGGCATACAACACTAACATAAGGAGAGTAAAATGTTGACCTTTGGTTTAATTCAGGCAGCCTCGTAACTATCGCTTCCTTTATGTTGTCCTTTTGTCCTAACATTCAATGAGCAGTGTTTCTGACAAAGAGGGAATAATTGCTGTTTTCTTGGTCTGGATCTATCAATTTATCACTTATCCTTCGCTAGTTTTTGACCATGAAGTAGTATTTTTGTAGCTTCTAAAATCAAGTGGCTTCATACTTTGTCTGGAGCTATTTCCATAAAACATTTAAAATGCGAAAATAATATATACTAACGATTAGCTAAACTGCCAATTATATAATGTGTAAATAATGATGACGCATGCTTAATTGATAGTGAGAGATGTGTGTTGGCCAAGATACTACATAACTGAAATTATGGGTTGATACAATTTTGTTAAGTTCCTATTAGGAATTTCTTATGTGTTTCCTCATTAAAATCAGTAGTAAAAGGAACACTTAATCTCCCTTCATGACCTCTTTAGCAATGTGGGGGAAATCATGTCCAACCGTATTTAACGGTAATAAAAAATCCTTATAAAGCGAAAAGTGTTCGTGCAAATTTCTCATAAACGGTTACATAAGGAAACGTTAGAGTTTCTAAAAATGAAAGAATCTTTAAAAACAGTCTAAAATAAAAGGTCTTTGACTAAAAAAATCTTTAAATGATCTAATCTTGCTAAAATTCTGAGAATCTATTCTGTTTTCTAGGATCTAACTAAGGTTTCAATTTCATTAAAATCAGATGTAGGATAACATTAAGTATTGGCTTTTTGTCCGCGAAATTAAAGATAAATTTCACATCTTTAGGCTTATCAACATATGTATTGTACGTACTTAATTTGAAATTAATAAGTAAAATAATCAAAGTTGTCTCACTGTAATTATATGTAAATAATTCAAACAAATATACTATATAATCCATTGTACAAATATGGATTCTTAAGTTATCTGTATTTCTCTCCTTATCAGAAGATAAAAGTAAAATATGTTCAATACCATTATGAAGTGATATTTACAAATATTACTTTATAATGGTATTGAACATATTATATAGTATATTTGTTTTAATTATTTACATATAATTACAATGAGACAAGGACTATGCATGGAATGCAATGATCGTATTAGATATTTTACAATAACAGCATGGAATCTTTGTTCGACTCCGATATCATAAACATCAAGGACGGCGTTTTAACGTATTTTATTTATAACTTCTACGTTCACGGAGTGTTACAATAGTATTACATAATATCTCCGATATCTATGCACATCTATAAACAGCAGACACGACGACTTATTTCTGTTTTTTTTTTACTTATGATTGGAAAATGTATAACTATTGAAAAAAAAACAAATTAAATTAATATGATTAAGTGGAGTTTACGGCTGGGATAAGGATACATACGTGTCTTCAGCACGCAGGGACTTTGAGTCTTCTACCGCAATGCCAAGTGAGTATAAAGACGTGACGTTGGCGCATAGGAAACTGCTATTAAATGCCTGCAGACAAGGACTTTTCACAACGACACCAAGCAACCGCTGGTCTTTGTTGAACTCAGTCTTCGGGGTAACATGCAAATCTACGAGAAGAACCCGGATGAAACACAGTCGATATCGACATTTCAATGTCCAATGCTGCATTCAGGTACAACTCGCTAAACATTAACACCACCACCAACAACAACAACTTTCATAGTTTGTACGATTGTTTCAAAGAAGCAGCAGACATAATTGCTCAGTCGTTAATATATATCTAATAATAATAAAATAAAATACTGACACAAGGTAGCATAAGGGTGGCTTGTGATAATATATACAAATCAAACTAAAACTTCACCAATAGTATTTGCGAAAGGGGAACATTATAGATAGTTAAACGGTTATATTTTTATAGTAAACCTCATAAAATAAAGTAAGTCATCTTTTAGAAATAAAGGAATTTGTATTATGGATGTAAACATATTCTCGCTGGTTCTAACACGGCGAAACACTGAGAACATTAAGACAAGGATTTTCAGGATTTTTTACTAATTTAATTACGTTTTCAAACGTCCACACCGACTAGTTTTTAAAGTCGCCTGCATGGAGAATACAATGAAACGGTATTTGATGACATTACTAAAACGGTAACGTCGTTTTCAAATGATTACAACTGGTTTCATGATGTCTTTGGTATGTTTACATCGTTGCTGACAATTTTATATACAGTCCAGATTTTTCCTTGTAATTTTTTTGTTTCGATTTTCGTTAATAAATGTTTAGTTGCGGTTTATATAGATGACTAAAAAAAAATTTTTACAAATAGTTCGCGAATATCAAATCTACAGTCTATCAACGTTATAACGTTCCGGTATGCACTTATTGACATTTTCTGCGGCACATACCGTGTCTATTTAGATCCTCTATAATCGATGTAAAACTGTTTTTAAAGCATGAGGATTCTTAAAAAATACAAACAGCAAATGTTTAGAAATCATCCTTAACGCAATCAGCGTATCAAATTTGACAGCCAAATTTAGATTATATATTTATTTACTTTTTTTTATACCAGATACCAATTTTATGATTTCGTATAAAAAATAGAATAAGATATGGAAAATTTAGAAAATTAAGAAATGTTATTTTTTACTTATATATTTAAAAATAAAAAATAAACACATTTTTCTAAATACATATCTGAGACTTCCGGTGTTAAATCACCTTTTTCAAAAGATACCTGCTTTTTTTTTCATAAGTTAAATCATGAAGTATATTTTTAATTATCAGTGTACATCAATTTTGAGTTGCTCTTTAGACGCAGCTGTTCTACATAGCCCGTTAATTATGTCCTGCCAAAGCTACTTTAACCTTAATCACACAATATATTGGTATTACGCTAATTATGAATTTAAGAGGACTTCAGGTGCGGGGTAAAGATTTCAGTTCTTGAACTAAAGGTTAATTGTATCGTGTGGCGACCACAATTCCAATCGATAATAAATAGAGAATATCCATTACTTGTTATGGACAATATGAACCCCGCCAAATTTAATAAATATCTGAACGATCAAAAATATTCTTTACAGTGATCAGTAGAGAGAGTGAGAGAAGAAAAGGATGTAAGAGGTCCCCGGCTAATGATTAATTACTTCAAAAGATTGTTTACTGGACTAATCAATTTATTTGTAATGTTGTTATAGTTTAAATGCAACTCCACTTTGATTAAACCGTAAAAATACGAGTTTAATTATTTACATCATTCTACAATTTACAACTTTGATCTGATCACATTTTCAAAAGTGTGGACCATGTATTGGTCATCCGTTATGCGATGCGTGTTACCATGTAGATATCTTCTTTCAAATAATAGACAGGGAGTAACAGTGATATATGAGGACGCTGAAAGAATCGGCGCTTATGCTAGACTATTGTGCTCTCTTCAGTAAGGATTTTTAAAACATTAACACAAAATGGGAAAGAACTATTAAAACATGGGCGTAATAATTAACTTCTATATAAAATAACAAATGAACGATGTGTATAGCTTAATGAAAAATACTACTTACTCCTATGAGTACCACAACGTCTTCCCTGACTAAAATATCAGATACGTAACCTAGATATTACATATACTACAGTCTACTGACAGGTTGTGAGTTCCGATATATGTAGAAATAAATTTAAGACTAATTAATATGATATTCGTAGAGGCATAGGACCTAGAATGAGAGTAATCTACTCAGTGGATTGAATAAAGAGGTCTGTTCGAAATTTGAAGTTAGGGGGAATTTAACATTGTAGTTGCCAACAAGCAGAGAAGAGTGATCAACTACAACAAACTGTGTAGGATCTCGCAATGAAGCTAGTGGTGCTGCTTGTTATTAAACTATGTCATATATACTCTCTCTCTCTCACTATATATATATATATATATATATATATATATATATATATATGTATATATATATATATATATATATATATATATCAGAGGGGAAAAGAAAAAATTAAATTTCTCATGAACTAAAATGTCATACATTTTGAAAATTCAAGAAATAATGAGTGGATCATATTAAATATACATTTTTGTAAAAAGAGATTAAAAAGTAAGTCCATGGGTAAAATTGGTTGAGTTGAAAACGTGTACATTTCAAGTAGAAAAACAAAATATATGTCTATGTGCATATATATATATATATATATATATATATATATATATATGTATGTATATATATGTATATATATATATATGTTCATTTAAACAGTTGAAAACGTGTACATTTGAAGTAGAAAACCAAAATATATGTCTATGTGCATATATATATATATATATATATGTTCATTTAAACGGTGTCTTTTACCTATCTTTTCCTATCAATACTGGTATTTTTCAGGCGCAACAATATTTCTTCTCGATATAAATGATTTTTCAGAGAATATTGTTCAGAAAATTAACATGTATGCTGATGATACTACTTTCTATACTACTTTCTATTCTTCTTGCCTATCTTCCTCGGATCAGTCACATGTGCAGCTGATCTAGAAGTTGGCCTTGGTTAAGTTGTCGATTGGGTACGAAATGTAAAATATGACAATTCTCATCAGTATTTACTTCTTATCTTCGATAATTAAATTATTCAATATGTAATCTTAAACACATAATTTATAAATCATTCAACTTTACTTTAATAATTCATATATACAGAGTATATTGTATAGCTTAGTATATCGAGGTTTTACATATGACATGAATCAATACGAATCAATACAAATTCAGCATTAAGAATGGCTACGTTGTGTCTTTTTATTTACATTCACATGAAAGACTAATTTCGTGGGAAAATATAAAAGAATTATCTTATAAAGAAATAACTGTAATTTTGTTATCTATTTTATTTTCAATTAAATAGATTGTTACATTTTAACACGAAATAGAAGTGAATGGTATAGCTGTGTTGAATATATTATGTTCTACAGAGAAGTGATTAGAGTTGCCGTAAAACACCACGTGTTTTGTTGATTATTGTAATGAATTTTAATCACTTGTCTATACTATTTATTTTCATATTATTCCCTCATATTTACAAATATATAATTAAATAAACTATTACATTTACAACTTAAATTTCATCAACTACATTTTTGGTGCAGTAATAAAAACATTTGATATACATTGAAGCTTGATTCATGTATTTTTAGACCGTTTCTTTTAAAATCACAATAACTACTGTAAAATGGTAACAGTTTTTGTCATATTAATATGAACACTATTTTTGAAAAAATATATATTTACAAAAAAAAAAACAAGGATTTATAAAATATATGCAAACAGTCACGCAACTGGGATTTCTATCGTAATTTACAATAGTTTTATATGGAATTAAACACTCAATTTTTTTTCTATAAATGTTTATTTTAAAAAAATGAACTGATAT
The DNA here is from genome assembly GCA_963556195.1 of Sepiola atlantica. Classification (NCBI taxonomy): domain Eukaryota; kingdom Metazoa; phylum Mollusca; class Cephalopoda; order Sepiida; family Sepiolidae; genus Sepiola; species Sepiola atlantica. The sequence goes on along the minus strand of OY744517.1, from coordinate 171,204,494 downwards.
ATCATAAAAGTAAATGAAATGAAATATAATAATATCTATATTGCTTTGTTATAAACTGCTTCAAATTCATTGGAGTTATTAAAACAAAATCATGAAACGCAAAAAATAGCTTGGGTAGATAGACGTTTTTTTCGGTGAAAATTTAATCAAAATTAGATTGTTTAAAAAGTTTATTTTCTTAAAATATACTGTTTAATATCAAGGCCGGGTGTACCGAAAATTTATCTGTATGAGTAGGCACACTTGAAACGGTCAGGCACCTCGCCGAAAAATAAAACAACATCACGTGATTTATTGTCGAATATAAAATAATCGCTATTCGAGTCAAACAACGTTGATTACTAGAAACAAATGTTGATTGAAACCACCTGCAAAAGTTAGAGGCAGAAGGAAATAAATATTATGCCGCTTAATGAACTTATGAGAACGTCGCTATACTGACATCAGAGTTCGAGAGTAGGCGTCTGCAAGTGAATGGGTAGGTGTCACAATTTTTTATATAATATCAATTGGAAATTGATATAGTAAGTCGATTGACGATTTGGGCTCATGAAAACCACACCGGTAATTCTAGTGCATGCGTTCCCTTTCGTAATAACCCACGCTCGTTTACCGCCACCGACAATACACACACATACACAGAGACACATATATATATATATATATATATATATATATATATATATATATATATATATATATATACGCCATAGTTGTTATTTCTATTTAGCACAGCAGAAATACAGCAATACGTGTTGTCACTTGACTAAATTTCAGTCAATTTTATTTACTTAATTTTATCATATTTACTGATTATTTTTTTCTGTATTCTTTTTGTTGAGAAATAAAATCTAACACTCCGACTCATTGTCGCTGAAGCACTGTCATAGAAAGTCTCCAGAAGGATGAAGCCAGTGTATATAGGCGCGTTTTCTTTTGTGACTTGTACTTTCAGTCATTTGACTCGGATATATGCAACAGCTAACGAAAGTCATGCACGTCGTTGTTTGTTAGTTTTGTAGACGCATCGAGGATCAAACGTCAGTTTGAATACGTTGTGTTTGCTCGCCCTTCTGCCTATTTCAAACAACGGGAAACATTTGGAAATCCCACGTGTCGCCCAAAGCACAAAGCACCTGTCAACCTCAGTCCCACCCACATTGCATGCTTCGCTTGTCATGTTAAAACTGTCATGGACATAAACGGAGAACAAAAGTCCACACAGTGTGCACTCTAAACTCGTCTACATGAAGACAAGACATTATATCTTACAGCATCTCGGTGAGGATTAGTTTGCTTCATAAAATGATATTCATTCATGAATGTATTATTTGTTTATTTATTCAATATAACTGAATTGTAAATGTCAACTTTTCGTTTGAAAACTCTTCGATTTCAATTCAGCTGGCACAAGGACAGTGCTTAGTTCAAATATAGTGTTTTAGGAAAGTGTCAACTCTTATTATTCTAAATTGTTCTTCGTTTTAAAAATAATAATAGCATGTATCCATATTGTTGTGAAGTAGTCCAACAGTAAAAAGAAGTCAAGTCGAGGTTGGGTTAAGATAACAAGTGTATTAACATAAAAGGTACAAAGGTAAGGAAACTAGCTGGCACTCGGCCATACAGTTACAATACTGCCCTTTTCTCCCTGGTGAGTGTCTACTCGCACTGTTTATAGTGAGAACCGGTGTAGTTTCTCTTCTGTTAGAACGGCCGGTGTAACACACACACACACACATATATATATATATATATATATATATATATTAATTGATTGTGTGCATTTCACTGACCAAAGAAAAATTGTCAGTCCATAATCATATTTTTTTTCGATGAATGCCAATATTTTTTAACCTTAGCAACTTTTCACAACCCGTAAAAAATTTTTAGTCTTTAGTTTTTACGAGCTGCTCATCAGAAACCTTTATTTAATAATAGAAAATAAGTATACTACCCTTAAGCAAAAAAAAAGTAATGAGCAAGAAAGAAAGTGTAACAATCAGCAAGGCTAAATAACGGAAAACTCACATCAAAGAAGATAATCAGAGAAATATCTCCCCATACATCGGACCTAACGCAAAATTTGTAATCTACGAAATGAATATAATGCTCTGAAGTCGGCAACATAGCTTAATTGAGCTAGTAATCTTAAACAATTTGGATAATATAGTAAGGGATATATACCTTAAAAGTGTATATTATTTATATAAAGCAAGAAATATATATATATATACATATAATATATATATATATGTAATATAAATATATATATATATATATATATATATATATATATATATATATATATGTGTATATATATATATATATATATATATATATAAGGATAAAATGCGCGTTATATCAGAAAATGGAAGGTAGTGATAGAAAAGATGTGTGAAAAAGTCAAACGAAAAAAAAATTGAATAATGGTAAAACACATCAAGAAACGAG